>NTHP01000844.1:10647-24003 GCA_003416845.1 Oplegnathus fasciatus | reverse complement strand
TTTGATTCATCTGTGGATACAAAATTTGTTCATTATTTATGTTGTGTTTTAGAGAATCAGCTCTCAGGAGAGGTTGTGGCTCTGAAAGCACTCAGTAAAATGTGTCAAAAGACTCAATTCATGTCCAGGAAAGCAGCTCTGCTGACAGAGAATCACAAAACTTGTTTGATTTTAGTTCAGTGTCATTTAGACTCTGCTGCCACCTGCTGGTACAACAGTGCATCAAACACAAGCTTCAGACTGATCTAAATAAGTTCATGAAGACTTTTATCCAAATAACTCTGCGTACACATTTGGACCAGACACATTTTCTCACAGTGAAAAGAAGAATTATTAAGTATAAGTTTGGTCTCAGTTTAAAAATATTAAAGATTGAAGTTCTGATTATTTAACCAACTATTTTGGTTTTCAGTTCAGAGGTTGACATGATTACACAACAAGAGGAAACTCATCTGATGTTCTTCCATTTAGATTTAGGAAATGAAAATATTAATGATTAGTTACTTTTAAACTACTATCGACATAAAACATAACAAAAAGCAGTCTTTGGAAATCACACATAAAATGCAGCTTTAACCATCTCAATTCAAGCATGCTTTGCTTCATATACTGTAAGTTAGCTACTGCAATACACACTTCCATAGTACAGCATTTCTTTAGACTACATGTAGCAGCTTCATTTCACCAAGGAAATGTTAACTGCTTGTTAAGTATGACAGTATTGCGGTGCATTGAGCTAAATTAATACAGCAGTTTTGCTAGCTTACACGCACTCACACTTAAACTCAGAAAAACCATAAAAAAGCATTATAAGGTTCGTCAGTATTTCACACAATATGAAACGAAATGCTGACAAACCTTGTGCCCTAACGCCGGGGACACACAGGAGACGGAAAATACATTTTACTGCTGACCCTGTCCACAGCGGTACGTTGCTTAGCTTCCGTGCTGGTACTCCGGCTGGCTCTCCAAACTGGGAGCGTGCTGATCGCCATCTACTGTAGTGAAGACACTGACTATGGATAAGTACCTCATACAACCTCACTTCAAAAAATCCGAAATATCCCTTTAAGTCAAATAACAAGGACTGTGTAGGTGTGGTTCAATTAGATTGGATTGACAGGGACCTGGCAACATGAGCAAACAACCCACAAGCACGAGCCTCATATTTATTGTGTGTCAGTTGGTTTTTATTTATTTATATTTCATATTTGCACATGTGTTTGGGAATATGCAGCACTAAACTACGATATGAAGAGATGTGATCAAGACCTTATGATGGGTTCAGCATCATTACCTGTCTTGTAGGGAGGCACTGTGTCAAAATTCACATGGGGGTGGATAGGGGCCCTACAACTCATTGTTGCCCCTGCAGGTTCATCTGACCATGCTCGACACTAAACACGTCTTCAGACCTCAAGTCTTTATTATTATTTCTATTAGACCAAAATAAGTTTCTGTTTTTATTCAGATTAAACAAAAACATCAGGTGATTGGACAAAAACAGCAGACAGTGCATGTATACAGTTGATGTAACTATTTCATTTTTTTGTTTGTTTTTTCCATTTATGGAGTACTACGACTGCTACTCTTCAGGGACGTGCACAGACATGCAGTAGTAACACAACACTATCTGAGTTTCTCTGGAACTGACTGTACCATCAGACCAGTCAGACTGCATAGAGACTGTGAAGGTGTGGCAGCAATGGTGGAAAAACAACTTGAATACATTTACACAAGGACTGTACTTAAGTACAATTTGAGGCATTTCTTCTTTAAGTATTTTCATTTTATGCTGCTTACAGTTTTTCTCCATTGTTTTGATGCATTGTTAAAAAAAACAGCAGCCCAGTTCTTTGAGAAAGATGCCCTCAGACTTTCCCACCTGCCCCAGTCACCCGACTCCCACATCCACCTGCTCACCACCTGTTTCTCCAAGTCAGTATATATACCAGCTACTTTTCCACAGTCAGTGGCCAGAGAGTTAATGTTGCTTTGCTCCTTTGCTTTCCAGCCTCTTGAACCTGAACCTGCCCAGTTCCTGTTAACCTGTGGATTCTCAGCTACTTCTGTTTGGACTTGCTGTCTTTGCCTGTAAGCCTTTGTATCATCATTTCTCCATTTAAATCACTGAACTGTTCCTGTCTGCCTGGTTGTCTGCATTTGGGTCCTTTTCCTTGCTGCCTCGTACACACCGTGTGACACAGTGAGCGACTAAACAGAACCATAAAAAAGTTTCATCGTGCTTTAGTTGCTACGAGCAGATATTGTATCACAAGAGTGGAAAACAAGTGAACATTTTGCAGATATGTTAATTGTGAACATTTCCTCACTATGTTGAGAAAAAACATTGTGTGGCATGATGTGTCTTTCAAAACATATTTGTTGGTGCAAATGAGTTGTATATAAAATCATTTGTGGGAGACAGGGTTGGGTTGCTTGGTAAAAAACAAACAAACTAATCCTGTCTACTTCTGCACACACACTGTTCAGTGTGACTGAAGTTTGTTCCACAAAACACAGAGACTCAGCAGTCAGACCAGTTTGAGAGAGAGGGTGGGATTAACCTGTCATTCAGGAAGTAAGGATGGTTTCATGAAACTAGTTGATACGTGTTCACCTGACTCTGGAGGGAAACCACTGGACTTGGTTCACAGGTAGAACTAGATAAACACATTTCAAATGACATTCTGAGCACTACTTGAGAAAAGAGAGGTGATTTCCTGATCCTGCAGCTACAATCAACTGGACTGACCCGACTGAGTGATTCTTTAGATTCTATCACAGTTCATGCAAAACAAGAAAAAGGTCCAGAAAAGCTACTAAGGTCTCTTTCACACCTGTTTCCTGTTCACACTGACTTTTTTACAAACAAACCAAGAGCTGGAAACATGAAGTCACATGACTGACAGGTAACTCATTGATTGGGCAGTTTTGGTGATGTCGTCCTGCATCATCAGAGCTACATGGACCCACAGAGGAAAATCAGATTGTGGTGGTAACGACAAGTAATGCAGCATTTAACTGAACCTGATGTGTTCATTGATCTTTTCTGAAACTGTCATAAATAGTGACCAACAGGAAGAAAGAGGATGAAAAAGAGGCTTCTTGTAGTAATGATGATGATGATGATGATAGCAATAATAACTTTATTTATATGGCACTTACAAGCAAGTTACAAAGTGCTTTACAAAGACATCAAATCAAGAAATACCAGATCAAGTGGATTGAAATAATTCAATAAGATAAATGAATAATACAGTAACAAATTAGTTTCAAACATAATTACACTAAAAAAGAATTAAAAACATAATAACAGTTGAAGAGAATGCAATTGTAAAATAATGTGTATTCAAGAGAAATTTAAATGAAGAAACAGAGCTGGCAGGTGGTTCCAGAGTCGAGGGGCCCTGAATGCACCGGTGTTCTCTGGTTTTTAGTATCCACCAAGGAACTACTAACAGACTCCTGCTTCCATCAGCCAAACTGGCTTTTGTCCAAATAATAAGCTCAAGTCGAAACAGCTGTAAACAGGCAGAGACACAGAAACACAACATAGCTGTCCTTCAGACTGACAGTATTCTCTGATTTTAACAGGAAGCCAAGATGACGGAGAAGGACCTCATCTGCATCCTGGGTGATTTAAGAGACGAAGAATTTGAGAACTTCAAGTGGTTCCTTAAGAATGAAAAGGTGGGCGACATCCAGCCCATCCAAGTGAGTGAGCTGTCGAAGGCACAGAGGCGGGACACAGTGGATCTGATGGTGCAGAAATATGAATCTGCTGGAGCTGTGGAGGTGACCAGAAGCATTTTTAAAAAGATCAGCAGGAATGATCTTGTGAGGAAATTACCAAACATCAGCTCAGGAGCAGAAGGTCAGTCACAGGAAGAGAAAATCATGGTTTCACATCAGTGTAAGAAATGCATTTCTGTCACATCATATCAGTTTGATGTGTTTGTTTCAGCCTGTCCTGCATCCAGACAGCAGATCTGTGTGTTTATTAGAGTTGTAAACTCTGTTTACAGAGGACTTTTC
The DNA here is from genome assembly GCA_003416845.1 of Oplegnathus fasciatus. Taxonomy (NCBI): domain Eukaryota; kingdom Metazoa; phylum Chordata; class Actinopteri; order Centrarchiformes; family Oplegnathidae; genus Oplegnathus; species Oplegnathus fasciatus. The sequence continues at coordinate 19,965 of NTHP01000844.1, read as the reverse complement.
ATGTTTCAGGATTTTAGATACAGACATTACTGGCACCTGCTTCATTAAAGTTCTTTGGGAGCACTGCTTCCACACAGATGCTAAATGGTAGTAAAGTCGCATTTCATTGTTGCTCACAAATTGCAGATTCATTTGTGAGTCCCGCTGGACTGGATGTCACAGCTTGCATGTTGCAGATTAGTTATTATTATTTTTAATTCCCATTTTCCCACTTGATTGTCTTTTATTGCTAAAATATTTGACTTTTTCCTTTGTTTGCTTATCCGGTGATTTTGTGTATATTTTTGTAATTCTGACTTTATGGCTTGATAATATTTTGTAATTTTTGCTCTGTGTAACATTCCCTATGTACACATTGGTTTGCATAGTACTTGTTATATTTGGTTGAGTCTGGCTTGGAGTTGTGCACTAATCCTGTGGTTGTAGCCTCACTCATGGGAGGGAGCGAGACTGTTTATTTAATGACACACACCTGAGTTACTTTGATACATCTGTACCTGATGAAGAGCCAATTTGAGCTTGAAACGTTGTACTTTTTCTAAATGTAGTAGTAAATAGTAATACGTATATTTTTTTTGACTCAGCACTCAGACAAGAAAGATGTGCATGTGTTTTGCACACTGAAGTTTAAACTAACTAAGTGGTGATTAAGCGGTGGACCCAAAAGTGCAGACACTGACTCGGATATAAGTTCAACTGATTTATTAATCACAACACAGGGCAGGGTGGCGGGTCGCATGGTGCAGAGCAGGTGGAATGCAGGTGGAGAGTAGGTGAAGGTGGCTTGGTTAGTCCAGGGCTCGAGAGGCAGGTATGGCGGAGGGATGAGCAGGCAGGCAGGCAGGAGGTTGTCGGCGACGGAGAACAGGTTGGCTGGCACGAGTAAGCTGAAGCAAAGACAAGAGAGCATGTTAGCGCTGGTCAAAAACACAAGAGCAGGAATCGAACTAGGAGGCCTGAGAGTCAATACCACACTGAGTGACGGAACAATCTGGCGAAGACTGGGAGGAGAGCCAGGGTTGAAATACTGTAGCGCTGATGAGTAGATTGGGTCCCGGTGTGCCAGCCAACGAGCTCCAGGGGTGGGAAGAGTGAGCCACTCCCACACACACAAACACAGAGCACACACAGGAGACAAAAGGGAGGGGGGAAACACTAGGAAACATGAGGATAACATTGGGGTTATGGCGTGACCATAACAACTACATCCACAGAGCAGCAGCAGGAGCTCTGATTGATTATAAATTAATCTGCAGATTATATTCTCAGTCAATCGATTTAATTGTTTGGTCTATAAATGTCAAAATAGTAAAAACGCCCATCCCAGTTTCCAAGGCGACATTTTCAAATGTCTTGTTTTGTTCGACCAACAATCAAAACCCAAAGATATTAATTTTACTGTGATATAAAACAGAGAAAATCAGAAAATCCTCACATTAGAGAAACTGTAACAAGGTAATGTTTGGCTTTTTTGATTGAGAAATGTCTGAAATCAATTATTCAATTATTATTAATTAATATTACTTTCAAATATTAACAGTTGCAGATTCATTTTATGTCGGTTGACTGATCAATTAATGGACTGATCGTCCTTTTTAAAGGGAGCATTCTACGATCTTGTGAGTCTTTGGGAAGCAGAGATCAGCTTAAACTAATAGTAATAGAATCAGTTTTGAATTTGATCCTGTTCTTGTCATTTCTACGTGCTCTCTGTTTAAAGTGGCGGCTGGTTATTGAACACAAGTACTTCTCTTGCTAATCTTCCAGGTCCTGGTCCAGCAGGGACATCGAGTGTTCCAGCAGACAAGAAGCTGATGTCTGTTCGGACACAGTTTATCGACAGAGTGTCTGAACCTAATCTACGCAAGCTGCTGGATCAACTCCTGCAGTGTGGGGTGATAACTGATGATGAAATGGAGTTTGCCGGAACACCGAACAGGGCAGAAAAAGCACGAATGGTGATCGACATGGTGCGAAAAAAAGGACCAACTGCCAGTTCAGCTCTGATCGCTGCTCTCTGTGAGGTGGATTCATGCCTTTCAACAGAGCTGAAGTTGATGTGAAGCAGAAACAGTGTGGTGTCAGGGTGTTTCTAAAAAACCTGGAAACTACTGGCTGAATTTTTTACTTTCCATCGTGTTTTATTAGCTCATCAGTTTTTGTGTAAAATCTAACTACAGCTGTTAGATAAATGTAAAGAGGAAAATATTTCTCTTTGGAAATGAAGTGGAGCAGAGTGCATGTTTTGTATGTATGTATATCTACCTGACAGCTGTTAGCCTGCTGGTTACTCTGCAGGTTCAGATTTTACAAACAAAACAAGGATCAACAAATAAAATATGATGTATTAAAATACTGCTTACATCTGCACAATGGCTACTTTTACTTTCAATACTTTAGGTATAATACTTTTGTACTTTTACTTTAATAAAATTTTAAATGCAGAACTTTTACTTGTATCGGAGTATGTTTACACTGCAATATTAAGTAAAAGATCCAAGTACTTCTTCCACTATCAACCTGGTTAAAACTAAGAAAAGTCACAGGGCTCCACAATAAATAAACAGAGAAATAGTAACTACCACTGCCACTTCATTGCTATTACTATTATAAAAAATACAAACATTACTACTTCCACCCATGATCATACTTCATAGGTCAGTGAATGAAATAGTGATTGTTGTTGTAATGTTTTCTTTTGGACAGCAGGCGGTGCTGTTGTTCAAAGAATGACATTCAAACTGAGCTTCTGGAGCTCCTCTTCCTTCTTTATTAGTACTAATCATGTATTTATATGTATGTTTGCTGGTGTGACTGGTTTCATTTCATCACTGGGGTTTATCTAAATGATTTTCTTTTTAGTGTGATTATGTTTCTGTATACTTTTGTTTGTTTTTATAATTGTATAATCTGCTAATATTCTGTATCAGACTGTAGAAACTTCCACATCCTGATATTGACAACTCATCTAACTTGTACTTGTCATATAAATCTCCAGTCTAACTTCCATACACACTGATATATTTCATACATGTTGCTGTGAATGAAGCCTATTTATTGAGTTTTCCGTGTCACTGAGGAAGATTCAAGTGTTGCACATTTCCAGGCGAGGTGTGTTTTCTGTCCTTCAGTGAGCTGTATGCAGGAAAATGAGTGCGTGGCTGCTATAAGACGGTCAAACAGCAACAACAACCCACAGCAGAGAACATGAAGGAACATGAGCAGACTGGACTTCAGCTGGTAGTTTGCTGGTTTGGACAGCAGGTGGCGCTGCTGCATCAACAATGAGTGTTTTGGTCTCATCTGAACTCAGACAGCACACAGGGACACAAGCTGGGTTCACACCTGTGATATGGACACAACTAAAATACATCAACAGTTCAGCTGTGAAACAGGAAGCTCTGACATTTTATTAACCTCTTCAAACCCTTTTTTCTCCTCAAGGAGCTTTAAGTTGGAAAACTGCTGCAGCTGGATTAGATTCAGTGTTCAAGTAAAACTCCCAACCACCATCTTTGTTTTCTTTATTTCCAGTGGTGGAAAGTCACTAAGTAAATTTACTCAAGTAATGTACTATAGTACAATTTTGAGGTACTTGTACTTTACCTGAGTACATCCATTATATGCTACTTTATACTTCTACTCAACTAGATTTCAGAAGGAAATATTGTCCTTTTTACTGCACTACATTTATTTAGCAGCTATAGTTACTAGTTACTTTTCAGATTTTAAATACAAACATGTGATCAGTTTATAAAATATGATGCATTAGTTTAGATAAAACTACCCAACAGAATTAAGAAGCAGTTAAAATGAGCTCCACCTCGACCAACTACAACATTAAAGTACCTCCTACATTATAATGCCTCAATAATAATGATAAGTGATAGTGATGATAAGTGAGGCGTTAGATGAATGTAAATAAGTGATTTCATGATGATATAAATGTAGTTTGGATGTGTTGTTGAATTGATCCTCAGTTGCTTTCAGTTACATTTTATAACATTCAGACTTCATAAAGTCCGCCTGGGAGACTACCGAACCGCACGGTCTGCGCAGGCGCATTGGATATTGAATGTTCATCTGCCCTTTTCTGTAGTGGTCCCAGTAATCTTTGTTCTTTAAGTGTACCGAGGTAGCATATCACATGACATGGTTAAGCTACGAATGAAACATTGAGTGAAAAAATGTTCCCACACAGTTGCGAAAACAAAACTTTCCACTCATATCTTAAGATGTTTGATTTGAAAAAGAACTTATAAAAGCCTCCTGAGAAGGTAATTGAGGACGGTCTACGCCTTTCTATTTTGAAAGAGCAGTGACCAATGGGGAAACTCCAACACTCGAACCAACCCATGGTGTAACTTCATCACTCACTCAGTAATTCAGGGACAGATTTTTGTTCTATGGGGCTGGCCCCGCTTTGCTGCGGGCCAGGTAAGGAAGTTAAGTAAATATCAAACTGATTTTACTCACATTTTTTCTCACCCTCCTTACCTTATTGTAATTGTGAATTAAATGGTGATTTTTTTCTATAAATGAATGTCACGTTGTCATTTGGTGGTCTGCACAGTTGTAAACATGATAAGTTTGTGTCCATAATAATAAAAAACTTGTATTGTTGGATAAAATGATGCAGATGCTTGTTTAGGTCCTCCCACAGTTCTTGTAACCTGAGGTAGTTTTAAATGGAAAAAAGACCAATTTAGCTCTCATTCATATGATATTACATTACTGGTTTACTACATTAGTCAAAGATATTCAGTGCTTAAATGATGACATTCAAAAGTGTTAAAGTGGTGTAAAAGTTTTTATATTTGACTGATGACTGATGTTGTTGACAGTTTGGCAGTTTGAGCTAATGTTAACTTAGCTTCTCAGACTGACAGGGCGAGCTGCTTCATAGCTCTGACTGCTGGAGGTCCTTATTCACAGCTTTCTGAGGTGATAAGTTTAAAACAATAACGTGATTTTTATAATCGAATTAGTTTAAAATAAAAAAATGGCCACTCAAACTGTGAGGGAGAAAGTTTGTTTTTCAAATTGAAATGTATGAAGAATGAACCAAGATAACAAAAGATGGATCAGTGGATCTGTTATTGGCTAGATGTGACTGATCCACATTAAATACAGTTTCTTTGTCAATGTCATTATAAAAGTCAGTGTTTCAACCATCAATTCTATTCATTCAGTCACAGGTGGCTGCTGACTCAGTTTTTAGTGCCACAACGTCAGCTGGTTTAGGGTGAGACTGCTCAGTCAGTGTTAACTTAAATGGTATATTTAGTTGTAACAGTTTGGCTCCATAATCAGTGCTGATCAATCAATATCACGTTGTTCTGTATAAAGGTAATAATGAATATCAGTGAGTGTTTTGTCAGCTGTTAGTCATAATTCAGTTTGATACTACTCTCTGAAACTTAACTTTAATGTCTGTTTGAGTGTAAAACTTCATCTGATGTTTGTGGGTGAAGCATCTTGTGTGGACGACTGTTAGATAAACTTGTGTGGCCACACTGGCTGTTTTTGGTGGCGACGACTGAATTTTAGGCCCATAAAGAGAGTGAACAGCCCTGTCCATTTCATACTTCATTATAGCAGTTGTCCTGTGTGGTTTTGGTCATCACTCTGCAGAGCTCACTTCTCATACCTGAATGTCTCAGCTAATACTAGAGTGTATAATCCTAATAATTGGGCAGGCGAGGTTGCACTGGAGGAATTTGGATTCACAGCCTCAGTATTCCTGAAAGTTACTGTGGCCCTGAACCCAATTAAGACATAAGAGAGCCTATAAGTCATACATAAATTTAATATGTAAAGGTCTAACTGCAAAAAAGGAATAAAATAGATTAAATCACATGTGGATTCATTTCATCCTAATAATTTGCAGCTTATGTGTCTCTGCTGTTATTGTTATTGGTTACTTTTATATTCTGTATATTTTCCAAATTCAGAGAATAATATAAAACAAAAAAAGGGTTTAGAAAACAATCTATGGACACAAATTTAAACAAAAACTGTTTAAACGTCTTTAAACAGAATAGACCTCCTCTGTTCCCTCCCCTGTTCTGACGTTTGATTTCCGCAAATGGGAGGGGATTTCCAGTAAATACAGGGTGGGGAGGGAGTAAACGTTTCAGCCAACAGTATGTGGGAGGAAGTAGGCAACAATGTATACATGCCCTTCAAAATAAAGGGAGGATACAAACATTTTGAAAACTAGACTCGATGTGATGTAATTTGATATTTACCCGTCATACGCAGGGCCGGATGATGGTCCCGTGAGGCCCCTGGGCACATGTCTTTTGGAGGCCCCTCTCCCCGCTTTCCTATATTGGAAAGTACTGGGTTAGGTGGGATTGACTGGATATGCGAACAGGATGCATGGTTCTCTGTAAAATCCTGCATTCACTTTTCAAATGGTCATTTTCAGACAAGGTTAAGTATAAATTTCGTGAAAACAATCAACCTGCAAGTGGTTCTTCAAGATAAATTAGCTAGTTAACTGGTTATCTACTGCAGATTTTATTCGATGTCCATGCAGGCACTGCTCGGCCTTGGTCATACGCCCTAACTGAAATCACACATAAATAAATTGCTGTCAGACCACCAATATGACAGTTTATGTATAAACATATACATGCATATGTATAAATGCTTAAATATATCTAAATCTAAATATAGGCTGTATATACAGCCATAGTACATTATAACACCAAAAAAGGTTTACAGTTTTTTTTGTTGTTGTTGTTTTTATTGTCTGTCTGGTCAAACATTTTCTTCGAGAATTATTCTGAGGGAATTTGGACTCTTCAAAATCTCTAAAATCTTGGCTTTATCCCTGCATCTAGCCACCAGTAAGTACCACTACAAGTAGTAGTGGTAGAAACTATGTTGAATTACTAATATATGGTTTTGATAACGAAAAAACAAAATCATGATGATGTCTAAAGAGTTTTTTTTCTTCAGTTCTGTTCATTTAGATATACAGTGCTGACGCTTTTATTCTGAAAGAATTTAGCAGGAATTGTGAATGTTGTTTCTGGCGGAGGAACTTTAGTGACACAGCGTAAGTTTTACATTATTATCATCATTATTTCACTGTCAGAGGGTCTACTTTAGTCTCGTGGACTGTAGGCGCGCAGGTATTTGTTTGACTTCATCTGTGCGTGTGTGTGTCTGGGTTGGTAGTTATCCTATCAGTGCACAAACAGTCAGAAAACGTGTCAAATCAATTTTATTTATAACCTAATATCACAAATTTGCCTCAAGGGGCTTTATACGGCATACAACACCCTCTGTCCTTAGACCCTCGATTCAGGAAGGAAAAACTCTCCAAAATAAACAGGAGAAACCTCAGGAAGAGCAACAGAGGAGAGATCCCTCCCAGGATGGACGGACAGGAAGTGGATGTTGTGTGTACAGCAGTGGTGGAAGTATTCAGATCTATTACTTAAGAAAAAGTAGCAATACTACAGTGTAAAACACTGTGTTACAAGTAAAGTCCTGCATTCAAACTCTTACTTGAGTAAAAGTACAAAAGTATTGGCATCAGAATATATTTAAAGTACCAAAAGTAAAAGTACTAGTAGAATTTCAAAATCATACATATTATTGGATTATAATTAATGATACACTAATGTGTTCATTACTTTGTTACATAGATTTTAAGGCAGAGTGGGAGGGTCATGCGCTGTCTATGCGCATTAGGGGTGTGAATCTCTCAGCACCTCATGATTCGATTCCAATTCAGAGGCTACGATGCGATTATAAAACGATTATCGATGCATCTTGATGCATCAGAATTTTTGAGTTCTATACGATTTATTTTTTCTCACTGTGTGACTACTTGCTACTTTTAAAACATAGCATATTTGTAATGATCCATAATTAAAATAAACAAATGAATTTACTTGCATTATCTTTTATTGATACAATAACAATGAAAGATGTGTCAACTGCAAAGAACCAACAAGAAAAGAAACAAGTGTGCCTGTAGCAGCATCCTTGTAGTAAATTACTTCAGCATGCTCTGAATCACTTGATAACATAAACGTGTGCATAAACAAGTTTTATGAAAAGGCACCCAGTTTGATTGAAGCAAGGATATCAAGGATATCAAGGATATCAAGGATAACGTGACGCTTCCAAAGCAACAGAAATACCGGGAGAACTAGCTCCAACTCACGGCACATTGTGAAGTAGCGTTAGCACCTTTTTTCAGACTCTAGTAAAGACAAAGCTAAAGTAAATAGTTAAAACGATATTCAGTTAGCAAGGTAAGAAGTTAGACTGCACTTTTACACCGTTAAACTGAAAAAAATGACACAATCATTTATATCAGTAGTTGAAGGGACATTTTAATAGAATGGATGCGATGGTTAGTCATTAGCTGTGCTATTGTTTACTTCTGCTCTCCGAAAACCGGAAACCGGCTAAGCCTGGCTGAGCATAATTATTCGATTCGTTTCATACTGCATACTACTATGAAAAGCAGTGTAATGTTACTGCGTTCATCGGTAGTATGTAGTAGGTGATTCCGAATACAGCCGTAGCCTAGTTTAGAACATAAACACGACGCACACGTTTTCCGTCCGTTACGTTTCACCATCCAATTGGTTCTACCGTAAGGTACGTACAATGTACAGCCCGGTCTTACAAAATTGTTACAGGCGATCATAACTTAGAGAACTGAGTTTTAAATTTCCGATTATTAAGTTTTCTGCATTTCTGAATGACGCAAATTTTTCTTAAGACTCCAGCAAAGGCTGGAGCAGAACATTAAGGAGTGAAGGAAAATGCGAGAAACGAATGGAGTTACAGGTTTGGAAGAACACATACACTCCACATAAACACAGAGTTGGAGTCTTTTGTTTGGATGAAGCTAGTAACAAACTGTGCTTGAAGAACCCGTATCCGTTAACCGTTCGTAGTCATAACTCAGACTGTAAACTCAAGATTATTGTCTCTGTCAGTCAGCACGCACAAATACACATAATTCCCTATGAATAAGAAGGGAGGAGGTGCAAACAGGGAGCAACACTGAAAGTGAAAGTATAAAGTCAGTTTGTTCAGACTGGACAGAGCAGAAGGAGGAAAACAGGACGTCTGAGGCAGAGTGAATATTGATACTACGCCTGCAAATAATGATTACTCTCATTATTGATTAATCTGCTGGGTTTTTTTATGATTAATTGTTTAGTCTGTTATACTGTATGTCAGAAAAATACCCACAGATATGAAATTACAGTGTCCTAGAGCCCAAGGTGACGTCTTCAAATGTTGCTTTCTTTTTTCTTTTTTTCCCATCACAGTTAC
>NTHP01000843.1:90616-123953 GCA_003416845.1 Oplegnathus fasciatus | reverse complement strand
TTATGTTATTGCCTCAAAATGTTATTTAAAATGGCGTCAAACAAGAAGAACATTCAGAGTGTGAATGGGTCTTTTTCACTGGACACATTTTGACATGTTACATTAGGAAAAGCACAGGTGTTAAATAATAGAATGAATGATGGCTGAATTCCATTTAGATGCTTCGGTTTCAGGGTCCTGGTACTGTGCATGTTGGTCTACAGGGACACTTGAATGGAACTATGACAAGTCAAAATGTCTGCTGTGAAAATGGCCTGTATTCAAATACATTTTCTAAAAAAAAATATCACAAAAAATATCCACATTAGACTGCACGATTGACAACTACTTGTCAATCGTGCAGTCTTAAAAATCATGTTTTCTTTCATGAAATAGCATGCCAGTTGCATGTGATTTGTTTCTAATGTAAATCATCATGTTTCCAGAAACAAGACAGAGTACGGCAGGTTGCACTAGAATCAAGAAAAAGGACATTTTCTTTAAATTGGTAATAAATAAATAAATAAAGATTAAGATTTTTGCTGTATAAAAAATACATGAGGTAGAATCGTATTATTCCCAGCTTGCAAAATAATAATCTACCTTAACACAATTATTAGACTTGTATGTTTAGTGCCTCTGCACAAATAGTCCACCCACACAGGTGTGTTCACTTATGTAGCCTGATTAGGATGCGTCCAGACTGGGCTTGATTGACAGCTCCCTCACTCTCCTGTTAGTTGTGTTGCACCTGCTGGGGCGTGACAACTTACACCTTTATCATGCTTATTAGTGCATGGAGCTAGGCGACATCCTGTAATTCCGAGCGTAGCTCCACCCAACATGACTACAGGTCTAATCAGGCAGAGTAATTGAAAACACCTGTGTGGGTGTACACAGCCTGTAAGCTGCAGTTTGATGCAAGTATGCAAGTTTGGGTAAAAAAAATACAGTAAACACAAAGTGTGCAGTTTTCTGAGTGTTCCCTTGTTGTATTGCATACTTGCACTTACTCTGGGTTACAGTATTTTTGACCTGTATGCATGTTTTGTTTTCACCGTCATGTCCAATTACTTTCCTCCTTTTTGTTGCCCATTTATAGTTGCTGGGGCGATGTTCAGTTATAACCCGACACATACAGAAGCACATTTCGAGCTTGGTTTCTTTATTATATAAATGAAGTTGTATGGATAATGGACATTATGACTGGGTCAGTGCATGCATGAGTATAGGAAACTGGCAGTTCCAGTGACTAAGACACAGATAATGAGTGTTTAACACCCGACACCCAGTTACTGCTGGTGCACTAAGAAATAAACACAGTGGCAGTATTTCTGCATTTGTCACCTGTTCATTTTCATTTAAACCTAATCCGACCAGACAAACTTTCCAGAGGCTCTCCTGGTCTATCTTTGCCTGGAAGCTTTCTCGTCTTTGCATGGACGATTAACTTTAAATACGCTCTCAATCAAACACACCTGAAGTTTTCATATGCAAAATAACTGAGCATAAACCCGCTAAACCGCTCTTTAAAGTAAATGGCTAGCCTGTATAGCGATGATGGCTGTGTAATGGCGTGTGAGGACAGAGATGTAGTATTGCAGAATGCAGCCAGCTATGAGGAGCTCCCTTTAATATCAAGTGTGTGTGTGTGTGTGTGTGTGTATGAAACGGAGAGCGAGTGAGAGAGAGAGACCACGACTGTGTCTTGTAACTCACCTCTTACAGCTTTTACAGACATGCTCTGAAGTCTTGAACTATCTGTCTGCCCTTTATCTCTCTCTCCGTCTTTGTCTCTGCCCCGTCTCGCCTTGTTTTTCTCGATCTTCTTCACACCGCGCTCTTTCCCTCCTGGTCTTTTTCCTTTTATCTCTGTGCCTGTGTTTCATTTCACCACCAGCTCGCCAACCCCTTCACACACAAACGCATACACACACACAGTGGGTGATGCAGCGGTGTACTTCAGATTGACTGTTAGTTTTTCTCCTGGTTCATGTCCTCTGATTTCAACCAGTTTGCACTTGAACTGAAACATAATCATCTTACGTTGCTCCCTGCTTGTTTAGGGGCACCACATAAATGCCTTAAGTATTGACCTACATACCTTTCATTTCTCGCGTGTGTCCACACAAGTGAAAATCAGCTCGCTCCCTCTGCCTGGAAGAAACTGAGCTCGCCCCTCTCAGCGTTACAGGATCACATGCGCCGATCAACTGCCAATATCTGTTTCCAAAGCCACCATCCGTAATAGAGAGGACAAATTGAATACACCGTTTGATGTTGAAAGTTATCCATCCCCACTGGTGTTTTCTGATCATTTTTCAAAAGTTTGCCGTCCACACTGAGATGCCAAAACATTAGAAAAGTACTTGAATCGTCTTTTGAGAATGAACAGGCCTTTTGAGAGTGCAGCGTTTCATCTAAGCAGCTTTTTACGTTCATTTTCAAAGTGTTGTTTGCTGTTTACGGAGCAAGCATAAAGAACAGATTGCTTCGGCTAGTCTCAAACATTCCCGAGAAGGTGGAGCCCTTTACAGTGAGATATGTTAGTGTTTTCAAAATGCTTAGTTTTACTTCAGGGTTCAGTGAGCTGCATAAAAGATCCACCTCAAGGTCAGTGCCAGCGCAATGCATATAATAATTAATGGGAAATGGTTAAACAATGGAGATGCACTGTACAGTATTTAGGAGGGATGGAGCACAGGGTTGTAAATTACGCTTTTATTAAGGTGCAACAGCTAATGTTTTGACACATATGATGTCTTCATTAGAGCAAGAGCACTTACCATAGGTATGGGCACTGAGGGGCACCTGTTGTGGCTCAGATTTGGAGCTTTAAGATGATGCGCTAATTATTAAATGTTCCTGTGAATGCTGTACAAGATGCATGACAGGAATTTGGCTATTCATTTTCGAGCTATCCTGTCGTGACCTGAACTGAAAATGTGGCCCATTTGTGGTGCTAGATGGAGAGTCAGGAGATCACCAAAAGTCATTAGAATTCATCCTCTGGAGACCTTGAATATCTGTGCCACATTTCACAGCAATCCATCCAATAGTTGTCATGATATTTCCCTCTGAACCAAAGCGTTGGATTGACAGACTGACGGATGGTCCGACCGAGTGACGCTGCCATCCCCAGAGCTGCCAGTGTGTCTAAAAACGGCAACCATCATTATCATCTAACTGTATTCCTCTGCACAGTTTATCATGGCAGGGGATGGATCCCCACCTGCTTATAATGAGAAAATGAGAAAAAGAGCAGGGAAGAGGTCTGTGTGTGTATCTGGTATACAGATGAAACAGAGAATCCTAGGAAACCAGGGCAGGGTCAAAGGAAAGGGACAGCCCCCCCCACACCACCCACNCACACACTCACACACACACACACACACACACACAAACGCCCTGTGGCTCTCTGCACTCATCCTGCCCACCTATCAGTATTCAGCAGACCACCCTTACATCCTCTTATCAGGATGGAACTGATTTGGCCTTACAGTAGTTTCCACGGCTGGCTTGTGTCTGTTTTCCCCCCACAGCTGTTGGTTCCCAGAAAGCAACAGATCTGCCCAGTTTTTTTTATCCTCTTGAACCAGGATCTGCCATTTGTTTGGTGTCTTTTCCCACTGAATCAGGCTCAATCTCAGTTTGTCCGTTTCTTCCCCTCATGTTGCTCACAGAAGGCTCACAGCTCCTGGACATGCTGGCCTCTTTCACATGCACTCCTTCAGCCTAATCTCTTTGCCCCCCCCCTTGTCAGTCAGGCCGACAAGCGTGACGCGCCCCGTCCTCCCCTCTCTTTTCTCCCCTCTCTCCCCCCTCTCAGCCTTTGTGTCCCCTCATGAGCCGCAAGCCTTTCCCTCAAAAAAATATCTCCCTGCATCTGTGAAAAACGCACGGCACTTTGGTCGCCGGCGTGTCCCTCTCTTTCTGACGCGACGCAACACTCGTTTGCTCATCTGCACCTCGCCTGAAGTCTGAACTCTAAAGTGAGAAAATAAACAGAAGGGGTTGAGCATTCGGTCGGTGGCTGAAGGTCACCTCTGTTTCTGAGCGATAAAAAGGGCTTAGGCTATTTTGACAGCTGGCCAGCTTTCACCTGTTTCCCTCTGGCTCCAGGCAGATGCACAGATGAAAAAAGTTTAAGCAGAGATGCTTTTTTTATTATCATTATTATTATTCGACTCGTACTGTTCTTGGCAAGCTGCCAACCTTTCAACATCCCTGCATCATTACATGTGTTCCCGCTGTTTCCATTTCATTTCTCATTCAGCTTTTTTTTTTGATCATACACGTCTTTTTTTATTTACTCCAGTGTCTCATTCTGTTATTGTCTGTCTTTTGATTTACTCCATGATTTATGTGTTTAATCCTTTGTTTTCAGTTGATTTTATTGGTGGATTTGACCCATTCCCACTCTACCATGTCAATGAGAAACCATCTCATCTCCTCTTAAAGCCCATGTACCTGTAAGTATGAATGTGCTATCACGCCACCATATATGTATATGTCCCTGTGTGTTTTAAATGTGACTTTAAGAGCAGGTGCGTGTGGATATTCACATTATTTGCTGCCTTTTGTTTGGATTTTACCTATTTGTTGCCTGCATGTAATTGCTTCCTCTTCAAGGTTACATTCCCCAATTCTCCCTGAAACTGTTCATTAATCAAAACAAGTATTATTTTTCGAGTTGACAAAATAATCTCAACTCCATTTTCTCGCTTGTTCAAGAGCTTTTTAGTATTTGATCCTGGAGCTTACGAAACGACACAGACTCGCAGTGATTGTGCAGACGGATGCTTGCTCAGTATCTGGAGCTTTGAGTCATGTCTGGGGAGTAAAGTTCTTTCTGAAACATGCTACATCCTGTCGGAGGGAATATGCAGGCCTTTCACGGGACTGTTTGTGTGTATGTGTGTAGTGTACATGCGCGTCCCCACGCCGCAGGCAGTTACTGATAGAAGCACATGGGGAAAAACACACAGAAATCTGTCTAAAATTGGATAATCAATTACGTTGTTCAGAGAACTTAATAACAATAAGCCTGGGAAGTCATGTAATAATTCTCTGCCAACATGAAATGAATATTTTATTAGCTTCTTGACAGTTTAATCAGCTCCGTCTCTAATGGGAGGAAGTTTTCGTCTCCCCAATCTACTGGGAGTTATATCCTGGAGAAATTCATCCAGGGAAGTGTGTGTGTGTGTGTGTGTCTGTGTGTGTCTGTGTGTGTCTGTGTGTGTCTGTGTGTCTGTGTGTGTCTGTGTGTGTGTGTGAGTTGCCCCACAGCCGCTAACTCTCTGCTCTTTCTGCCCATGTTTCTGCTCTCCGCAGGTCTACGTAAATAGGAGAGCGTCCAGCGGGGAGGTGACACAGCAAGTTCCCACGGAGACAAAATGGCTGTTTTGACACAAACACCCCCAGTGCACGGGGGCGCGCCAGACATTCCTCCTATTCTTGATTTCAGTACTTCAAACATGTCATTTACTGGTGTGCTGCCCAGAAAAGCCAACACTTCTCAGTCAGGGTCCATTGTTTTCCAGGGAGGGATGACGGGTTCAGGGAAAAGGGGGGATTACTGTGTAACAAAGCCTCATATTGTGTGTTTAGGGAAGTATCAATCATTTTCTTTGTATTGGGTTCTCTGCCGAGGTCCCATTGCTGTGTGAGCTGCCCATAATGGTTTAATACTCCCCAAGAACATGACTGTGTAGAACATGTACAGCATATAAATACGTTGTGTATGTAATCAGGGACTGCCCAGCGTTCCCAGTCTGTGGTACTGTGTCTTAGAGGGCTCAGTGATTTAGCATGTTATTGCTGGTTTGGCCCAGATCTTGGCCAGAAGGCTGAATTACAGTGGAGCCTGTGGAATGAGCTATTGTGCGCTGCCTGTTTACTTTAGGCCAGGATCTGTGTGCATAAATACACAAGCAAAGGAGGAAGAGGC
The DNA here is from genome assembly GCA_003416845.1 of Oplegnathus fasciatus. NCBI lineage: Eukaryota > Metazoa > Chordata > Actinopteri > Centrarchiformes > Oplegnathidae > Oplegnathus > Oplegnathus fasciatus. Next base: position 118,021 of record NTHP01000843.1, on the reverse strand, counting down.
AGGGGAGCGGAGAGGTAGAGGGGAGGGGAGGGAGGGAAACAAAAGCACCAAACCTACAGGGGCATCTGTCAAAAATAGAAAATGTAAATAATGAAACNGGGGGGGGGAATTTTGGATTTAGAGTTTGAAATGTGAACTATCAAGAATGCAAAAGAGCGTCAGCGTGTAAGAGGTTGTTCAAACACAAGGAACAGCATGTGAGTCTTACTTTTTTTTTCTGGAGTCTTATTATCGTGACTGTTTTCACCAACAGCCGAGTCAGTATTTCTGAAGTGTCAGGTGTCTGTTAGAAGACGTGCTGAAAGCTTTGTTTTCATGTTCGTCTCCCGTAACTACTGACGCATCGGGCTGCTGACAGGGGTGATCGTTACACACAGTCATGCAAAGGTTACACAGCATATTTTTAACTTTGAGAAAACGATAGAAGTTGTTTTACTGTTCATGTTGCACACAGCAAGTGTTTGTTGAGTTGTATGGGTATGGTCTTCAGTGTTGAAGTAGCATGGCTATACCTGAGTGAACCAGAGCATCGTCTCCTGTCAGTTCAGCAGTCTAGATTCTCAATGGTGATAGTCCCAGTTGTGATTGTTTTATAGCATGTTTTTTACAAGGTTTGTATTGTAATTATGTGTATAACATATTAAGTAATGACAAAATAGCAAAACTGATGTCTTCAACTCACTGTATATGAGCTGGTTAAACAGTAACCGAAAGCTTCTGCTGAGTAGTTTCTTACTCAGATTTATTTTATTCTGACCCGGCAACATAACGCGTCTTTATTTAGGCAAAAGTGCACACACGTGGGTCATATCTTCCATACCGATTGGTAGCGCTTCTCTTTTGTTCATGTTCAATCTCTCAGAAGTAAAAGTCAGTTTGAGTCAGATCCCCTGTCGCCTCACTGTTTGCGTTAATCACTACTGCTCTCTGGTGTTCGAAGTGTTCAAGTACAAGTTGCAAGGCCACTGAGTTTCTGCTACAGGTATGCTCTTCCATAATTCTCCATGTTTTGTCTTGAAACTATTCCTGTCTGTCTAACAGTAAATCTTAAAATGTTTTTGGTGGGTAATAGTCATGTAGGAGGAGTCAGTGCTTTGCCCTGCTTGTTTTAATGTTACACTCTTTTCTTTGTCATTTAGGGTAAGGTTTGTTACCCACTACATTTGATTCCAGAACATTTTTCAGTATGTTAGTTGTTTGATTACAGTATTTCTTGGTGCTAAGTTTGAAATTGTCTGCTTAGCTTATTTTATTTTCGTAATCAAAAGAGTTGTGAACAAAGAAGTCGCTTTTTTTCATTCTGTTCTCAGTCTTCCTTGTTTGTCTGCGCCTAAAAATATCCCGCTGGGTGTCTGATCCCTCTGTGATGTTAGATGTTCTTCACTGCCAGATAAGACAGTCCACAAACTGTTCTGAAAATCATCTGACCACTTCTGGCTGGCTAATTTCAGACTGACGAGAGTGAACCATTTTGATCTGATTGGTCACCTCTCCATTGGCAAGATGCAATAATTTATATGTCATTATTGTCTTTTATAATTTAAAGTTTACACACTCCCGGTAGGCTAACTGGTGTGTGTGTGTGTGTTAGTAAAAACACAAAGCACCTCATATTGTAACATAATCAGTATTAGTAGTAAATGCTACTAAAATCGTTGTGTAAAAACTAGTCTTCCTCTCAGTGCAATACAGCCTCTTCCTAAACCCCCCGGTAACTGGAATTAGTTGAAACCTGTCACGATTGTGTATGTATGTGCTAGTCTCCACTGAAGAAGATTCCACCTGTTTGTAGATAATTCTTTTTCTTTGTATAGGAAGTGGAAAAGATCCTTTTTTTGTATTTCTCTCTTCTACTTTGTGTCCTGTGTTGCCCCGGCCCCATGTGACCTGATTGTGTAATCCTATTTATCCAGAACTGTGCTTTGTGTTCATGTAAATAGGTGTTTGTTAATAAAAGAATGTGCTCTTTTAATGATCTTGTTGTCACATCTGCTCTTTGTGAAGTGAACTCTCTGATTGCGAAAACATTAATAATGCACAGATTGCACCGCTTGAAATGTTTATTATAGAAAATTATCTTTAAACTCTGACAAAACAAGCAACCAGCAATAATCTTTATTTTTTTTTATCAGTACAAAGGAAAATGAGTACAGAGGAAAACTCAAGGCCACTCATGCAACACCTGTATAGCAGTGGCTTCTCACTACAGCCTCAGGACATGAAAGCACGAACGCTGCCTCTGATGACGGCTCTGCAGATGGGGCAGTGACGCAGGCTGGCAGCGCAGTCGCCACACACCACCAGATGACCACAGGGGATGAAGACGATGGACACCAGTTTGTCCATGCACACCTTGCAGGTCCTCTCCTCCTGCAGCTGCCTCAGCAGCTCCTCTGGGCTGGGGTCCTTCACTGTTGGGAGAACACACATACAGAGAGACTGATGAACGCACGCGCTCACACTGCACAAGCTTACTGTTGTGCGTGAAGTGTAATCGCTGCAGGATAGAGCAATCGTGTCAGCGGCTCAACGGTGTAATTGATTATGAAAAGTGTCACAAGCACAAAAGTTGCTTTTTCCTGCAAATCGGTTGGGTGTTAACTTCTGACCTTTCTCTCTGATGGGTGTTTGTGTCCTCACATTTCCAGCACTGGAGCCCTGCCTCATGTCTGGCTCTGAAGGACACAAACAGGAAAAAAGAATTACGAACATATTACGAACTTAGATATCCATTGTAACATTGATATTTGGGTTATTACTATGTTTGCTCATATTAACAAGTGAAGTCACATTCCTCAAATAGAACTGTATGTTAAATAATCAGAAAAAGACTGACTGGGTCTTTTAGCAGATTGAATTTGAAGAGGTTACTGTGGAAACTGACAACTGTTCAGCATGCTAATCCTTGATTCCTCTAGCTGGCTGTTGGAAGAGGTATTCAGATCCTTTAAGTAAAAGTAGCAATACAACAATGTAAAAATACTCTATTACAAGTTAAAGTCCTGCATGTAAAATCTTAAAAGTGTCATTAGCAAAATGTACTTAAAGCATCAAAAGTAAAATTACTCGTTCTGCACAAAAAAATGGGCCTTGACATATTGACATATTATTATATATTACATATTAGATTGTTAGTACGGATTCATCAATATGTAAGCAGCATTTTACTGCTGTATCTGGTCAAGGTGGAGCTGGTTTTAACTACTTTAGATACAGTAACAGGGTAGGAAAGAAGAAAAAACAAAGTTCTGCTACAAAACTCTTGGACTTTAAACTAATCTGTGCTTTTTGTGAAATATTTGAATAATTTCGCCTCTCTGGGCTTCTAACAGTGATTTGTATGAAACCACCTGAGACGTTTAGAGGGGAAATGTTTGGTAGAACTGCTAATAACTCATAGACACCTGAAATGTGACAAGAGGCCCCGACCAGACAGCTTTTTTTCTTTTCTGTAATGGAGTATAAGTATAAAGTAGCAGAAAATTGAAATACTCAGTACAAGTACCATAAAAAGTACCATACTTGAGTAAATAGTTACTTTCCACCACTGGCTGTTACCTCTGCTCTGTGGCCCTCTCTGTCTGTCCTCATGCTCCGCCTGCAGTACATCAGTGACCAGGTCAGATACAGAAGTGTAGTGCTGACCTGTCAAAAGGTACTTGGTCTGGACCAGACTCTCCACCAGGCCAGCTTCAAAGCCCATCTGCAGCACAGTCTGCACCACAGGAGAGAGCATGGCGGAGGAAGCTCCCAGACCTCCGACCATATCTGGGAGAGGAGAGGAGGGAAGAAGTGAGGAAGACAAAACCAGTGATCGGCCACAGATAAGGCGAAAAAAACAAAAAACACATCCACTAGCTGTGAAAGAAACTATACCAATCTGTTCGATAAGTGGGGAAATAAATGACAAATTATGCATCTTACCTTTGTGTGCCAATATATTAACATTTCAAACCACACACCTCTTTATATCTGCTGAAATGGATTATAATTATGATTCCTTCATTGTATGGAATAATTGCCCTCTCATGACTGCCCTGCAACCATGAGCAACAGTCAAATGGTTTCCATAGCGCTCCCTAATTACTGCAATCCTGCAGCAAACATTAGCTCAGGTAATTGAGCATGCAGTTATTTCATTTTCAGCAGCCTCCCAAAGAAAAGTAATGGACCTGCTTTCTTCCAGCATGAGTCTGTTTAGTGTCTAATTTCAGATTGTAAGTAGTGCAGGTGCAAGGTATGCTTTCACCCTTTCGCGTCCACGTTTTAACCAAAGTGGTCCGCCCAGGTTGAGCTAAGAATAATTTAACTGCTTGCTGCCTTTATTTTCTCCATTTGCACAACCTGCAATGCAGCTCACAATGTTTGCTCCACCTTTCCCCTTTTTGTGTGAACAAGCGAGAGTGGATGTTGACACTAATTACTGGCATCAAAGCAGGCTGCTGTCTCGTTATCCGGGTCTACGGGGTAGGAATAAAGTTCCTTGAGGTTCTTGGTACATACCCATCCTTCCCTGCCTTGTTTCAGTTTTATACGACTTACCATTTCTGGATCCGATATCTCTGCCTGTGGAGGTCGGTGAGCCACCCTAGGAAAGTAATCATATTTTGAATTTACAATGAAAGGCGTGAATGATTTAAACGCAGCAATGATAAACTGTCATTTGTCAGTGTGCAAACATAATGTCTGCTGTGTGCCAAACAGATTTTATTCTGAGCAGATAAGAGGGATAAAGGCTCTCACCACAGTCTCACCCAGATGGAAATGAGCATCCTGTATGTTGCTGATATACTCCTGCCCTCTCGACTGGATTAAAAACTCACATCTGAGAACATATAAAGTTGCTGTTTTATAATCTGCTAAAGCACGAACGCAGAAGACAAAACAAAAACTTGATACTGTATATATATATATATATATATATATATAAACATTTTCATTCAACTGATGTCTTTATATCTGCCTGCTGTTACCGTGGAAACCACTTGGCATGTTCCTGCCAGGGGTCGTCTCCTGGCTCCCAGTTCCTCAGCCCCCCATCACAGTAGAAGCATTTGACGTTGTCACCGTGACCTGACGGGGAGCACAGGACTACTGTGAGAGGAGTCTAATGACAGAAACTCTGTACAGCTTTACAGTTGGAAACACAACATCTCTTTACACTCCTTCTGTCCTAAATGAAAAAACAATCTCATGCACAAACTAAAACCTGTAAAAATTACAACAACGTTGAATCAACCCTTCTCTGACACTATTAGCTTCACAAAAACACAACCCATTATAGAGTTACTTTATGTGATTGCATTATTTTGTGGTTTTCATGATATTGTGCCCACAGCCGGTGTATTGCCTGAAGCTGTGAAGCCCTGCTTCTCTAGCAGCCCCAGCTTTGTCCAGTTTGTTCTGTCCACAACATCATGACTCAGCAGGACAATTGTACCATGAACTCACTCACAAAGAGAGGTCACTCTAGCAGTGACTGGGTCAGTGCTGAATATTTCACTGAAATATACTCACAGACACTCAAATGTTGCTCATAGAATATTAAAGAAAGCACATGAGTGGGATATAAATGTTTTTAGGCTTGATAGCAAGATAATGAGCACCTGTGTAGAAAAACCCTGCTCTGGCGAGAACATCTGGCTGGACTGAGGCCTCGGTGGGCCAGTTGTGGAAAGTGGTGAGCCGGGAATCCTCCGCCTCCATCTCCGGGTAGACCGCTTGTCCCGCTGTCCCCTGGTCATCCATAGTCATCCTCTGGAGTTGACTCAACAGCTGGCCGTCCACAGAGTCAGAGGATCCAACTTGGAGTGGAATATTTCCCACGGCTCGACCCAGTATGAAACTGCAAGTGGGGAAATGCCTCTTGTGCTCGACGGCTGGGCTGTCCCCGTGCACCCAACATCTTAAAATCCCTCCACAGCAGAAACATTGGACTTTATCCCCGGGGCCTAGAAAGAAGAAGCCCGCCTTGGCCAGGTCTCCAGATGTCACAGGTGCATCTGCTGGCCAGCTGTGAAAAGTTCGAATCCTCTCCCCTTCCCTTCGCATCTGAGGCTCCTCAAGGATGTGCAGCATAGTGCTCCTGTCATCCGTCATTCTCTGGCATGTAGGTTTTCCTTTCTCTTCTCGTCCTGTGCCAGTCATCCCTTTTGCGGTCCATAGTGGAGCGCGCACTGAAGGTGAGTGCAGCACACCAGCTGAAATAATATGATCAGCTGCGGGGGCCTGCACAGCGGCCTACAGGAGACTTTCCAGAAAGGCCACCAAATGCCAGAATGTATGCTCATTGATCCTTGAATGAATGAAAGCCTGAACATGCCATGTTGCTCCGCCTCTTGGGAAAAAGGCTCACCAGGTAAAGCATTTCAGAAGCATACTATGGCCTAACAACTAATATGACTATAGAGGGGATATTACAGAGTTTACCATTAAGCACAAGAAGCTCATTTTAACTTACAACTGAATAACAGAAAACAATTTTAACCTATAATTCTACAAGAATACAGGGAGTACTGTGGTGCTTTTCCATCAAGGATATGCCTCAACAAATGCCCAAAGACTTCATCTCATATAAGAAAGAAAACTTGACCTTTCAAAGTATTACAAGCACATAAGTGGCTTTTTCCTCTGTGACTCTGATCTCTCTTTTTATTGGGAGTTTGTGTCCTCGAGGGCCTACGGGAAGTCTCCTCCCTTTGTACTTGAGTTTGTAAGATTAATAGTGAGGATGAAGCAGTTAACTATTTAAACACATAAAATAATAGGCTGTGTAGTCTTACTTGTTCCATGGAGGAACAATTGGCTACAATACTCAGAGGTTGTACCCTTTTATTCTTGTTTGTGGGATTTGTTGTGTGCATCAAAAGCTTTTTGAAGACTTAAATCACAACAGTCCTATCTACTCAGAGGTGTCATTGTTGACCAAATATTTGGCAATTATAGGATACTAACATTTGAAACAGCCAGCCATGAAAGGCAATAAGGTTGGGGGAATTATCTGCTCTAAATACTGTCCGTTTTATGAGTAAAAAACATCCTTTGAAAATGTATAGCTATAACAGACAGATAAAGGTTTGACCTTTTACAGAGTTTTGGGGGCTTGTGGGTGCTTCATTGCTGCCTCCTTGTGGTGAAAGAGTGTAACAACTACTGTAATTTATTGCAGGCCAGAACCTGAGCAGTTCAAGTTAAATTGCTAGTCATGCTGAAATTACATGACATCAGAGTTGTTCTGCAGTTATAAATTTCAATCCGCTGTGTGCTTGATGCATGGCACTGAGAAACTCACATCCTGACAACACACGGTTGCCATAACAGTCAGACACAAATACAAATCCTGCACAAAGTAGCCTACATTTTTATCCATAATTTTCTATCTATCTCACCTGCCAAAAACAGCTGGATGCAGAGTGGACTGTACCCACATGAGGGATTTGACTGATGCCTTAGACATCAAGTTTATTGTGGTCTTATTGAACCTAGTGTCATCTTTCACATCCCAGTCAGTCTCACATGATCACTGTCCTGAACTAAACTGTATCAGACCTAAGGGGCCCTGCAGAAAACCACTAAACAGTCTGCTGATGCCCCAACCCTTGGCGTTGTTTACTCCCACAGAGACTGCAGGAAATAGCACCAATGTCAGTAAACGTAAGAGTAAACTGTTTAACTCAAGTATCAATGTTTATGAGTTGGGTTATCTGTGTATTATCTAGGTCGCAGACATTAGCCAGATCCATTTTTGTTAAATAGAAAGGATGCTCCAAACTTTTGCCACCCCGCGGGGAGCGACGGGAACTGCAGCGGCGGCTCAAAGCCCGGATGGAGCAGCCATTGGGGAAGTGTACAGGGCTTTAACGTAACTGAGGAGGGCTCTCTCTCTCTCTCTGGAATAATAAAGACAAAGTAAAAGGCGACCGAGGATAGAAATATTCAAGATCCGAAAGGTCCACTCGGCGACACATAACGTTAACTTGAAAACCTGTACCAGGACTTGACTCTTTTCGGGCACAGTATCCGAGGCGACAGACTTGAACTGTGGAAGTTGGGATACGTGCACACAGCGGAAAATATACATCTGAGCCTGCGCTACAACTACTAGCCACACGCTAAGCGGCACAACTAGCCACATAGCTAACTGTAACTGAGCTGTGAAGTTGCTTTTAAAAATCACGGGGCTTGAAATCCAGTCACAAGCCCAGGCTCTGTGAGAATCCAGGGACTTGCTTAATGAATTATGTCTGCCACAAGCATTGACCCTCAGGTAGGAAGGCCGATGTACCTCGCCTGTAGAGAGCTTGCAAGCTAGCTACCTGCTAACGTTAACGATTTACTGGGCTACGGCTATTCCTCGGAAGTGCTAGCTAGCCAGCCACTAACGTTGGCCGGTGCATGTTAGCTAGCAAGTTAGCTACATTCCGTTAAACGGCTAAATGTTTTAAATGGACATTTAAGGAAGATGACACTTATACGTTAGCATGTAAACCGCTGTCATCTTTAACTGAAACCATATGTTTGTGCCACCAACGTAGCAGGAAAAAACTCCCCACCTATGGCTGAATACGTGAAACCTAAAGCTAACGTTAAAAGAATTAAAACAGTGGTTCAAGCTAACGTAACTTGCTCAGTGAATCTTAACTTTCGCTGGTGTCTAAGCTAGGCTGACCCAGATGTATTCAGCCTATGATGGCTAACAAAGTTACAAGCTGCATTAACGCTGTTGGCGTCTGTAAAGCCATTTTAAAAGGGATACATTAGCTAGCGAAGTTGTGCGTGATTTAACGCTAACGTTAGCTCAAGTTACACATCAATGCGTGTAACACAAAATAAATGACATTAACTATTGTAGCCAGCTGTAACTATATACAGTTTTCACTGTACTGTAACGTTTGGCAAATGTGTTTTGCCACTCTTCAGGAAGTAGTCTTCTAGAAGTAGGCTTCTGGGCTATAAATTGGTGACATTAGAGGCTGTACTTAGTCCCAACCTGTGTGTGAAATCGCAAATCCACCACAAAAATAACAATGTGGTCTCCTGTTTTTTCTTCTTTTCATGATCCAACACGGATGCAGAGATCAAAGGGACAAGCATCTAAAGGTGAGTTGTGGCATCACAGAAGACTGATTCAGGATAATTTGTTTGGGTATCTGTTGAGTCTGGGCCTACCTTGTCTGACTAAATCAGCATTACATACACCAGCCTTTTATGGAGTCTTAATCTGTCTCTGGCATACACTACTGTCAGGCTACATGGTGTTTTGGGAATATAATTAAATATAATGTGCTGGGTCTCGGCACAGAGTGAACAAAAGGTACAAATTAAATCCTGTGGATCAGATCCTACCTAGTGGGCGACACCTGAAGCTGTTCAATGACCTCCTGGATCCATCTTCTTCTTTTTGTTATCTTGATTGTGTATACTGTGATTTTGTCCATCCTTAGAGATGGATCCCTCCTCTGTTGCTCCTCCATTTTTCTTCCCTGTTAAAGGGTTTTTTTGGGGGGAGTTTTTCCTCATCCGGTTCGAGGGTCTAAGGACAGAGGGTGTTGTAAAGCTCCTTGAGGCAAATTGTGATTTGTGATATTGGGCTATATTATATATATAAAATTGACTTGACTTTTAAGTTTTGCTGGGAGTGATAAGTAAACTTGCTATTATCTGTCACTTTTACACATAACTAACCATAATTAGAGGGAAATATCTTTTCCTAAAATAATTGACTGACTCTATTGTGAATATATTCTTCAGAAGATGAGTATGAGACAAACAATATCAGGGTCAGGTGTTTAAGAATTGAGTCAGGGCACCAATGGTAAAAATGTGTGCCGTGTCACAGTGTGAGACGCACTGGAGTAGACCACCATGTTATTGAAAGGTCAGGTGGCTTGTGGGGTAAAATACTTTATTTCTTTGTTTACTGATGACGTACTCATGCAAATATGTCTGTGACGGTTATGCTGACACAAAAGGATGTTCCAATCATGTACCAAAATTTGGATCATTACACACTGGTTTTCGAACATTAGATAGCCCACAACCTGCTTCTACATTAATTAAAGTGTTCAGTGAACTTGGAAAGAGGATGAAAAATATGACTGTTTGGGACATGCATAGCAGTGTCACACTCCCCTCAATCCCACCACTTATCCCAGTTGTGCAGAATGATTTACTTGTAATTTATTGTTGTTATGTCTTCACTAACATTAGCAACGTTGTTGTTATGGCCTCGTAATTGTATTTTTTATGATGCTCAAGTCATCTTTGATTTACTGCAGTTGCTGGAGGAGGTGGAGTGACTAGCAGGTCTTGACTCACTCTTCACCTGGCTGGCAGCTGGCCACAGGCTGGTTCACCTCCAGGAAAGGCCTGTCTCAGGGGCCTCGGGGCTGTCTGTCTTGCCTCACTGTTTTAATTTTTTTGGAAGAACACAATCCCATGCAAGAGGGACAGACAGATTCACCATTTCAAGCTCAATACAACTTGATAGCTAAAACAACTATTATGATCTTTGTCGTCAAAAAACAGAACTCTGTCATCCATACATGTATATTTAAATGTACATTAATGTCATTGTGTTTTGTTGCAGTGCAAAATGGTTCACTGCATCAGAAGGAGACTGTCCATGACAATGACTTTGAGCCATACCTCACTGGTCAATCAACTCAGGTAAAGCTCAATATCTCTATCTTAAGAAGATGGTTAAGACACATGCAAATAAAACAAAAATATGAGTATAGATGGTTTAGGTCTAAATCATATGGTTAAAATCAGTATCAATTGTTTTGTGATACCGATTTCCATGTATGTCATGATATGCAGATGTGTGCACAATCACCTATAAAATAATCAAACTGATGATCTAAGCACTGTGCTGTATGCCACTGTTAAGCATTGCAAAACTCCAGTCATGTTTAAAACAAAAAATCTTTGTTTTTTACTGCAGTAATTTGTTGAAACTTAACATGATATGATCTTTTCTGTTAAATTATTTCCCAACCCTAAAGTGGATTCAAATTAAGTTAGTCACTTGAGTTAAGTAAAATGATAAAACCCTTTAAAATAGTTATTGTACATGGAATAAGGTTAGGAGAGTTTTATTTAATTTGTAGATCTGATTGAGATCAAACTGTAGGTCACTTGCTAATGTTGTGGCTCTGCTGACCTTCATTCATCCAGAACAACAGCTACCAGTCCATCACCGACCCCTACCTGTCCAGCTACTACGCCCCCTCCATTGGATTTCCGTACCCCCTCAGTGAGGCTCCCTGGTCCACAGGTGGGGACCCCCCTATTCCATACCTGACCCCCTATGGACCTTTGAGCAATGGAGACCATCACTTCATGCCAGACACCGTGTTTGGCCAGCCGGGGGGCCTGGGAAGCAGCATCTACCCCCACAGGTTTAACTTTTTCCCTGAAAACCCTGCCTTCTCTGCTTGGGGCACAAGTGGCTCCCAGGGCCAGCAGACTCAAAGTTCGGCCTACGGTGGCAGCTACAGCTATCCTCCCAGCTCCCTGGGGGGCACCCTGGTGCCTGATGGTCAGACGGGCTTTCACAGTGACACCCTAAACAAAGCCCCCGGTATGAACAGCCTGGAGCAGGGTATGGTTGGCTTGAAGATCGGAGGGGATGTCACTGGCCAGGGGTCAGGAGTCAAGGCTGTGGGATCTGTGATTGGGGGACCTGCAGTGGCAGCCACAGGGAATGGAGCCACACCTATTGGAATGCCTCCACCCAAACCCACCTCCTGGGCTGCCATTGCCAGCAAACCCGCCAAGCCGCAGCAGCTGAAAGCTAAGGTGAAGCCAGGGATGCCTAATCCAGGGGGAGCTCTTCCCCCACCACCCATCAAACACAACATGAACATTGGGACCTGGGACAAGGGCCCAGTGACTAAAGTAGCCACAGCTCCACTGCAGCAACAGCAGCCTCTTGGCCTGCCTCATGGATTGCCACCTCAAGGACCCATGCAGCCCCCTCCCCAGTCTCTGGTGCAGCCCCAAATGCAGCCTATGGCCTTACAGCCCCAGCCCCCTCATCACCAGCACCATCAGCCACCACCTCAGCCCTACCAAAACCACACCCAGCCCCCACAACCCCAGACCCGCTGGGTTGCCCCACGCAACCGTAACCAAGGCTATGGGCAGGGTGGCCCTGGCCAAGATGGTAGTGGCATGATGGGTATGGTTGGTAGTGGGAACAGTGGCCCCCAAACTTGTGCCAGCCAGGGGCCTGGTGCAGAGTCCCACCCAGTGCTGGACAAGCTGCGTGCCTCCCATAGCTACAACCCCAAGGACTTTGAATGGAACCTGAAGAATGGTCGTGTTTTCATCATTAAGAGCTACTCCGAGGACGATATCCATCGCTCCATCAAGTACTCCATCTGGTGCAGCACGGAGCACGGTAACAAGCGGCTGGACTCAGCCTTCCGGGCCATGAATGGTAAAGGCCCAGTGTACCTACTGTTCAGTGTCAATGGCAGCGGTCATTTCTGCGGTGTGGCAGAGATGCGTTCACCAGTGGACTATGGCACCAGCGCTGGTGTTTGGGCACAGGACAAGTGGAAGGGCAAGTTTGACGTGGACTGGTTGTTTGTTAAGGACGTGCCTAATAGCCAGCTGCGCCACATCCGCCTGGAGAACAACGACAACAAGCCAGTGACCAACTCCCGTGACACCCAGGAGGTTCCTCTGGAGAAGGCCAAGCAGGTGCTCAAGATCATCGCCACCTACAAACACACCACCTCCATCTTTGATGACTTCTCCCATTATGAGAAAAGGCAGGAAGAAGAGGAGGAGGTGCGCAAGGTGGGTACAGTCATTTAACTGTGTTACCATAAATACACCTAAAATACGTACTTGGCACCTTTGATTAGAGTATAAGTGTAGTCTTGCTCAATTTTCTAGATGCTACTTTCTTTTTACTGTTTGTGTCTGAGAGACTAAGTCTTGTTTTTCTTTGTTTCCTCTTATTTGCTCCTTTTGACAGACTTTTGAACCTCCTCAGATACAGAACCGCTCTCGGTTGGATCAGGTAAAGAACTGTCACATTTCCTTGTTAGTGTCATTGACTACCTCACGAGTATCAAGGGCTTTTTCTGACAGCTATTGATGATTGCTCCTGATTGTGTTGTTCACACAGTGAGGATGAAACATTAGATAATCTAATATTTGATCACTGCTTTAAATAGACATATGTAGACCTCTGTTCATCAAAATGCCCTGCAGTTTACTGTGCTGTTATGTAATATTTGTATGTCTAATGTTAATTTTTTTTTGTTCTTTTTCCAAACAGGAGCGCCAAAACAGGAATAAACAATAGAAGACATTTATCCTTGGCTTGATCAACAGTTACACTAGGACTTTTGATTTAAGAGACAGAAGAATATGAAAATGCAACCAAGCCCTTCATTTTTTTTTTCTATTTAATCCCGGTGAATCTCTGCCATTGTCGAGACTTGTGCTTTTTTTGCCCCATGTACCACCCACTTCTTGTGCAGGGATAACAAGCTGATTTAATGTATTACCTAGCCACCACCACACTCTTTAGTTCAGGTTTTTTTTTAAATATTTTTCTTCCCGTTCCATCTCGTACTCTTCTCTCACCAGACTGGTTTTCTCTCTCCTGCCCCCACCCCCTCCTCTTTCCAATTGAATCAGGGTTTGACTGCACCATGGAGAAAAAAATCTGCCACTTTATATTTCAGTACAATCAGGAACGGATGTGTCCTGCCCCTATTTGTCCATTTGGGGGCAACATTGCCATGCTTCAGAGGTTTAACTGTGCCAACAGGGTTGGAGGATCCCAAAAGGCAATGTCGAACTTGGAGCTGTGCGATAATAAAACTTCAATGGTTTATCTATTTTTCATTCAGATCGACAAAATCTCTATTTTTTGGCTTACTACTGACAATTTTCATTTCAGAAACCTGTTTTCTGGAGCCTTAATGTTTTTTTTTCTAATTATTGGTGACTTCTCAAAAGAACTGCTCAAACAGTGACACTGCTGGAGAAATCAGGGATAGTGTGAAGTCACACGGGACTCGAGACATTTCTGAGGAGGAATCGCAAAGGCCTCTGGGAAAGAAATAACGGATGCGTCCTCCACAACCAGAACTCTCACCATTTTAAGTCAAAAATTGTACTATTGACATCCTTCACACCCCTCTGCTTTTGCTTTCTTTTGATGTTTGTCTTGAAGGGGTCTTTTGTATGTTTCATCAGGAGATTCTGCTTGTGTACGCAACCCAGTCTGAGAGAATTGTCGCATCCACCATTTTAAATTGTTTTATAATCAGAATTATGTAATGATGTAACTACTACATTGAATGAATTGTTGCTTTTGCGTTTTTGTTCCACAAAATGGGGGGAGGGTTCACGTATTTGTCCATTCACCATCATTCTGTCTTAATCCTCTTGTTTTTTTTTTTGTTTTTTTTTCCTTGAATTTGGTTTTGCTAAGTCTGTCATGTTGGTCGTAATGCTAAGCTTTAACGTAGGAGCCTATATATTCATGGAGAAAGCCTAAAAATGTATAACCTAAAAATTAATGTAACTGATTTACTATCGAGTAAGAAAAAAATAAGAATGAAATGTGGTTTCTGTGTGTTTTTTGGTTGTTGTTGCAAAACTAGTTTGTTCTAGACTGAAACCATTGATTATTATACAGTAAAGTACTTTCAGGTCTGTTAACGGGAAAAAAAAGATTGGATATTAAAAAAAACAAAAAAAAAACAGTCACTAATAGATGTGTGTGCCCATGCATGGCAAGCTGCAATATAGGAAGTCTGCTGGAAAAAACTATTATCCATCCTGCAGCTTGTCTGTGAGGTGAGAGTGGTGATGTTGTTTAGTTCACGGTCCTTTTAAAGGACGCTGCCCCCCACCACCCTGTTCTCGTGTCAGTCATGTTCAGAGCATTCAAAGCCAGAATGCAGTTTATTTGTTAGCTTTCGTTCGAGATCAGCAGGTTCTCCCTCCCCTTGATTATTTTGAAACTGTCGCTTCAGTATTTTGCGGATTGTGAGGTTACCGTGATGGCTGTCTCTTTCATGTCGTTCTCGTTTTGACATCCTTGTGCATTTGTGTAAGAGTTGAAATCTGATGTGGCGTCATGGTAGCCGAATCAAATATTCAGATCCCCAATTCACAATTTTCTGTTTGAAATATTTGAACCGAAATGGATGACATTGACAGTTGCACCTGAACGCGTTCACATCAAGTTGTTTGGTCTTTTCAGGTTCTGTTAGACAGTGTATATGTTGATCTATTTTGATTCTGTCAGAGCTTCCCCCACCCCCCCGATATAACGTTGAGATGGCAGAAGTACTGCACTTTGCTGAGGTCGCTTGAGTGCGAGTATGAACCGTACGCTGTCACAGCCGTATTTCCAGATGTGTGAAGCTGCATTGTATTTTTTACCTGGCCAGTGTAATCCCTTGTAATCTAGAGAACTGACCTCTAACAGGATCCCTTCTTCTCCATCTCCTCTCCTTTTTACCTGCACTAATCAATAGCTGGGTTGATCCAAGCAATACGGTGAACGCCCTTCACATGTTTGCCTTCGCCAACACCGCTCTCTCCAACCGGCGTAGAGTCAGGGGGAGGTGAGAAGCTAAAGGATGCCAACCGAAGACTTGAGTCACAGCCACAGCCGTCTTTGCCTCAGGAAGCATGAACTGGTTGTGATTACAGTACAGGGCTTACGTGCACGTTAATGATAACTGTCAGACGATGTTTTGTTGCAATAGAGGGATGTCAGGTTAGCCATGAAAGTATATGTATCAACGCTACAAAAGGATTAATGACATGAAATATTAAATAAACATTGATTATCTTCTAGACCACAGTTGTAGTGGGCGTAACTTGTTCAAAAGATCTATCTTGGTTTTTCTTTATAGAGGAAATCAAGCCTTAATAAACTGTCCATTCAGAAATGACTCTGTCTTGATGTCATGAATTCTCTGTCACCTGCCACCTATACAAAGGGAGGAAGCTCTGCAGGGCAGCCCTAGTGCTTGAATGTCGCTGAAAGTGTTTTCTTGGCTGCAGTTGTTTCTTTCTGTTGTCTTTTTTTCATCATTGTGCTACAGTTGACTGTACTGAATCTGTAAATACTGATATCAAAGCAGATCTCTGTTTCCACAGGCTCAGGTGGGCTACAGCAGAACTGGACAGAGAGCACAAATGGGAGTGCAGCTG
The DNA here is from genome assembly GCA_003416845.1 of Oplegnathus fasciatus. NCBI lineage: Eukaryota > Metazoa > Chordata > Actinopteri > Centrarchiformes > Oplegnathidae > Oplegnathus > Oplegnathus fasciatus. The sequence continues at coordinate 101,818 of NTHP01000843.1, read as the reverse complement.
CCTGGGAAAAAAAGTTTAGGGTATTTAAAATGGATTAAATAGATAGAAAATCTCATATTTGTCAAATACAAGTGCACAGTATTGGACATTCTATCAGCTAATTTAACTTTAGAGGCTTTAGGTTTAAATCCATGTACATGTTCAAATCTAATTTTTAATAATCCAGTTCTTTAGCCTGAGATGCCCTGTATACATTCTGTTTTATTCAGCACAGCTTTACAATGTGATATTTGTTCCACCATTGTCAAAAGATTTTCTTTTCTTTCCTTGACAGGAGCTCTCCGTGGTGCTGATTTCCTGATTTGGAGGAACTGCTGGTGGGATGTTCCAGTCACATAATGAAGCAAAGTACATTATCTGGAGTAAAAACCACTGTAAGTAATCTCATATGAAATGGTGATGGAGATTTTCTGGGGTTAAAGATATAAAACTGAAAAATTTAATGGCATTTTATGTCACACAACGAGTTATACGCTTCGGAAAGAGTTTTCTCTTTCTTCACTAGAGATCACCAGGGCAGTTTGTCTATATATGTGGTGTAAATCTTCCTCGCAAGAGTTTTCAGTTTTCCATTTGTAAGAATAATTCACGTCAAGGTGTATGGTCTGCAAATACTGCGTGCATGGTGCAAAGTTGGCATGACTGCCGTGTACAGTTCCACATCAAATAATCACAAGAACAAGCAGAAAAACTGAGTGCAGCTCGGGCTTTATTTGTTGTCACGTCATTACAAAGCATGCATCCAACTGAGACATGAAATAGGCAAACAATATCACATTCAGGCTCCCTGCTCTGTGGACTTGCAGTTTTAATCTGAAGCTCAGTGTAGCATAAATATATTAACAAAGACCCTACGATGAGATATTTGTATTTGACTCAATGCTCAAATTCTTGATTGAAAAGAGACGTGTATCATATTTAGGTTATTTATATTTATATAGTTTGCAATCAGGCACCATATCATATTTGATCCTGAATGTTCAAGTTACATTAAAGTTGCCAATATTAAACCTATGATGGACTGTATGTGAAAGACAGAAAATACAACTTTTGCCAAATCCTCCTACTTGTGGTTAATTTGATCCTGTTTGGTTCATTCATCGGTTCAAATAAATGTTATTATTATATATAAAATATGTGCTTAAGACCGTGAGTTTGTCATTATAACCATATTCCGCTGAATTTAAAATATATTTCCTGCTAGAATATTCAGTGAGCGAATAAATCTGATACAATATTCTACTTCAGTTATTACAGTAAAACGCTGCCATGCTTAATACTGCTGTGGAACGAAAGCCTGTGTAGCAGGTCTAAAGAGCAACTATTTGCTTTTTATAACTTTTAGTTGGTTTAATTAACCTATAGTGTTTAAGGCCTAATGGCTCTCACTGGGCTACAGCTTCAACCGTGCGTTGTCAGAAGGACGCCTGTAGGTGGCATTGAATCACTTAAATTTCTATATGTTGACTCCATCCGACTAAACACTGCAGCCATCGTCAGCTCGTGTCCCTTCAAGGCTCCTCGGCCTCTGCTGTAGGCCTGAGGTTTGAGCCACACAGGCGAGGTGTGGTGGACTGGAGCTGCTGGCCTACTTCTGCTTATGAAATAATTTAGACCAATTTCAACTGAAGCTGAGCCTGTAGCCTACAGAGAGAGAGAGAGAGAGCCGCTGGAACATTTTGTGAAATACATTTCAATCTGTCACAATACGGCTGTTATGGACTATAAAGACTGCTGCACAGGCTCCTACAGATAAGGATTTAGCGTTAATGCACTAACAGCGGACAGACACCGTTTGGCTGCTTCATTTGTAGGCAGGCTTTGCGGCCGGTGAATCAGAAGCATTGGCCTGTGTTTTAAGCCGTGCCTGTGTTTAGTCTCCATTTTAAATATATTTCTATATTTCTTATTTAGGTCAACTGTCCCGCTTTTAAATGCACTGACTTCATGCCTGACGATAAACTGTTTTTTTTTTCTGCGAAGAGATAAAAACTAGTATTTAAAAAAGAAGCCAGCCTTTCGCCAGCTCCTAAATTAAAAAAAAAAGTTATGATATAGTGAAGAATATCACACATTTAAATGATTCCCAGAGATGGGTTTTTTTTGTAACCCAGAGGAAGGCCATTGACCCCATTTGGCGAAAGTCCAATTGTTTTCGTAGCCTAAACCTGCGTCGTAGTCTGCGTGAGGCGTTTTACATTTTTTTTTTTTTTTGATAAATCAGACAATCACGCACATTTAAAACCAACATTTCTGACTAAAGATGATATAAAAGTTAACTGGCGGTAACCTCATTTCATGCTACAGTAGCCTATTAAAGTACGCATTGCGCCCACCCAGTCAAAGCAACACACGCACACATACATAGGCACGCGTACACGCGCGCACGCACACACTCACGCGCAGTTGAATGACAGTACAGCCGTCAGCTTTATCCTGCTGCTGTGGTTGGCAGCCAGGGCCTGTTTCTGTACCATTAAGGGTCAGAGTAGTCAACTAAAGCCTGCGGCCTGAGGAAACAATGAAGAGATACAACGTGAGGCGTGATGCTGTGTAGATTCCTCTCTTGGCATTCACCGCGTGCCTTAATTGTATGGACATTAAATCAAGGTCCGCTGTGAACACGCAGAGTGACAACCCTTCAAGAAGTCCTCGCCCTGCCGATGGGTGCAGGATGAAGCCATGCCGGCAGCCTCTAACCCCGTCTGACTTCCACGCGCTCAAACCTCCAGCATCTGCCGCCAAGGAGGATGCAAGACTGCATGACTGCGATTTAAGTACAGCTCCCGTTTCCGTGCGCGCGCGCTCGGGCGTACACACACTCACGCACCCAAATCTAAAGCCGATTTTGCAATACAGTCACGCGCACACACACACACACACACACACGCATGTAGACACTCAAATCTAAAGCCGATTTATAGCCTACACCAGCAATTATGCGCGCGGCCACATTCTTCTCCTGCGCCTCTTTGAATTCCACGCAAAGAAATATTGCTATCACTGCGCCACAGCTCGACATTAAAGCCCATCAGCATACGGCCCATAATCAAAGCTGTGAAGCAAAGCTTGCACCTGAAAAACCTTGTCATTAGCACAGCATTTACAAACACTTACTACTCTCTTAATTCCGTGGTCGTGCGTCTTTACGCATCTCTTGGCAGGTTACCTCGCACAGAATGACAGCTGAAGCTACACAGGCTCTCGCTTTGTCCCCCCTCAAAACCACTCAATTTACAAACATTAGCCTGACCCAAAACACAAAGGCAACAGTGAAAAACAGAAGAAAGCAACGATGGCAGCACGTCTCAAGGCTATTTGTTGGAAGTCATACATCCCACTGCGAAGAGTACTGTATTTTCCATTTAACTTGGCTTGAATGCAGTTCCCCGACTTGTCCACGATCAACGCCCTCGGACAAAACGCGCGATGCTTCCTCACTCCTCTCATGCAGCTGACAAACTACAGATGGCTAGTTTTACATTAGGCTACTGTATATCTGGGGAGGGAAAAAAGGCAAGTCGTTCTTCTATGCGCCACGGAGCACTCTAGCATATCCCTAAAGCTTGTGTAGTCGGGAGGCTGATTTTCTCGTGTTTGAGGTGGGAAAAAAATGGCTTCTTCGTCTTCAGAAAGGTCCTCTCTCCACCAAGAGTCAGTCGGTTCCTTTTTGGTTCGTGTCTTTTTAATCTGACCCATTTCAGGCACAATCCAGCCCTGGATGCATGCCCCCCTCTCTCGCTCTCCTCTCTCTCTCTCTTTCGGGCTGTGTGATCCACTGTCTCCCGGATTAGAGCGCCCCTCTCTTCCCATCCTAGACAATTGCGAGTCTCTGCTGATTGGGCTTCAGCGCAAGAGGATTACATGGGCGCACAATGACGTCATGGCCCGGGGCCCAAGCCCCCTCCCTCCTCCTCCTCCTCACCTCCCCCCATTAAAACCAAATCCTCATCAGCCCCAAATGTCCTTGAAACCACCGGCCTGACTTTCTACAGCGCGTCATGCATGCATGCATCGGGGCAGACTACCGTTTATGCTCACAGATAATAGTTGTAGCCGATGGTTGTTCATCCACTAACAAATGCAATATAGCCCGCATGCAGAGTAGAAGAAGAAGCCAAAATAACAAGGCAGTTCCACTGTCGCTTGTGTGTACCTGAATACCAACACCTTGAAGGTTTTACCTATAGGCAGGTGCATGTCCAGCAGCTAATCGCTGCTGCAAACTATTGTTGCAGGCTTGTGGTAAATAAAAAGGTGGACACGCTCAACTACGACCTGCACTTTGTGATCATTGTGAGGTCAACCTAATTTCCAAAAAGCCCCAAATAAAGTTTTACTCAAGTTCAAAAGCCAACGCACAGAACTGGAGGCCTCTGCACTTGTATTATGCCAAGATGCAATGGCAGCCAAAGGGTGGGTGAATTCTACTTAGTGCATTAAACACTGGTTTTCTGATTAGCCTGTAGTAAACGTGTTAACCCTTCACTACATCCCTGGTGCAGACAGGCCCTTTATCAGCATGTCATTCTCTTCCTTTTGGGACGAAATCTGTAAAAAGATTATTATTACTGTGTTCACGGTTATTCTTCTAAGGCCTGCAGTCCCAGATGGTCTGGGCTAAAACCATATGCTGCTGCAGCGCGCATCATTCAATACTTTGCGTTAAGGGCCAAGGTAGAAAAATACTGTTCATACGTGGTACATATTTTGAGTTACACAGTGTGATGCATTTATGTACACATCCTGTAATGCATGGCATGCACCACTGTTAGCACTCTGTTGGAGTCTAATTGATTATGTGATACGTTATTTTAAATATAGTAGTCCCCTGTGGACAAAAACAGCTATTTTATTGGTTTTAGAAGTGTTGTCTCCCATTTTGGTGTTAAGACATTTCAGGCCTAAATATTTATCAGCTCCTCTAAATGTTCCTGTGGTTTTCTTTTGGGAATTTGCAAAGCAGATATTTTGCTTGTTACTTCCGTGTCAAGGTTCAAATGTCCATTTTCTATTTCAAGAATAATTTTTTGTAAAAAAGAAAATCTTAATTTTTAAGTACCAACTAAGAGACCTGACCTGTTTTTGTTCTTTTTCTTTAAAAAAAATTTTTTTTTTTTGCAAGTTGACCCAAATGTGGGCCTGCAGTCTGCAGTCCCATCATCAATTTGAGTAATGCAACCTATATTTGATCTTTCCCTTGTACAGATAAGTCCTATTAACGTGCCAAAAATCTACGTGTGTTCATATGATGCATTTCAACGTCGTTCCAATAAAATCCTACAGGAATATATTGATTTCTGTCCCGGAAGAAAATGCCATTGGATTTTCAAATGTTTCTCCCTCCTTCCGTAGCTTGTGTCTACCTCCCACTGTTGGCTGAACAAAGAGATGGAGAGGAGGAACCGTCAGCGCTGTTTAGGATGAAACCGCTTCCCTTTCTACTCTCGATTACTGAGCCTATAGAATCGCAAATGCGCTCTTTTTCAAACAAATGCAATTATTAACTATTTTAACAGGCGCGCCTATTGTCTCATCTCAGCCTCCGTCGCAATCTACATCTCAAAAACGAGCTTCCTGCGTTTTACATTAATGCAAGTCAATTCACTAATGCAAGTCATTTGTTAGGCTTCTAGGTCTATTGCTGCCCCGTTGCCAAAAAATGAGAAAAATGTAATAACCCAGCCTGCACAGCGGCCACCTGCTACAGGAGAAGCGTCCTCAGTCCAAATATAGCCTATACTGATAAATCCACGCTGGCTTGGACTCAAAATCCTTTGTTCAGTGTCTTACTCTCGCCGTTGCGGGTATCCTCCAGCCCTGCACCGCACTGTGGCTCCATCACATCTTCTCTCCATTTTGTGCAAACCGCAGGCCCTCATCTGTGCAGGGAAACGCATGCGAGTGCAGCCGCGCGACGCCTAGAACTTTTAGCGAGAATAGCCTCCGCGTCCGTCCACATGCACGGCGAAGCAAAGAGAGAGCCAGATTGTGAATTGAATTGCAGTTGCTTTTTCTCCCCTCATCTCTCCCTCTGCAGAGCTGAGCGGCCTCCACATCTTAAGCTGAATGAAGGGGGAGTTGTCCCTGTGCATTACAATGACATTCAGGCCCCATTCATTCAGCCACTGTCTAACGGTCTTTGGACAGCAAATGCACCCCCATCGGGGGGTCGCAGCCCCCTCATTACACCCCCAATCCCAACACGCAGCCCCCCACAATAGCCCCAACAAAAGAGAGAGGAGAGTCGGCCCCAGTTGTGCGAGCTGCGGCCCCTGGACTTTTGAGGTACGCTGGGAAAATATTCCTGTGCATTTGAATTACATTAAGGAACGTGCCGCGGTGGAGTTTAATGCGGAGTTATCATCGAAAGCATTTCAAAATAAAATGTGCACGCTGTTTATAATTCCTCCCTGCCTGTCTCTGCGAGCTGCGGCCCCTCTCTGCAGCAGGTTTAAAATAAAGGTTCGAGTCAGGTGATGTAACATGCGAAAAAAAAAAGCCACTCGTTTATTTGTGCTGTGCCAATGAATGCGCCACCGTCGCCGTATGAATCGCAAAGTTGGCGCAAACAGCTGAGTAAAATATGGCGGGACAGTGCACACAGAGAGGTAAGCTGCAGGACTCCGCACAATTAAGCAATATTCCAGGGAAGTTTGGTTCATTCTCTCTGAGCAAAAATCACACCATATAGACACAAAGTATAATTTAATTTAAAGCGATATATTTTTAAGCACTGCGGAATGTGCGCCCTTAGTAGTGAAATTTCACATAAAATGATATACCCCCCCCCAAAAAAAAACACTATAAAGAATTGAAATATGTGTGTTATAAAAACTGTGATTTTTTTAAACGTAGTTCTGTAACCTTGATGCTCCCCTATTCACCTGTAACCACCAAGCAAGCGAACAGACATCAGCTTGTCTCAGCCCATTTGAATTCGCTCTTTCTGTCGTGAATACGCGTCTTCACCTTTCTGAATTTATTTGAATAATTGATCACATCAGAACATAGCCTGGGACTTCTAATAATAATAATAATGATAATAATAATAACGATAATAATTATGAAAATAATAATAACGCGCTAAATACCGATGGCAGGTTAAAATAGTGGACATTGTTGGAGAAATTGTCCCGGTGTGGAGAGCCAACTTTCCCAGGGAAATCATACCGATTTCCGAAATGCTGTTGAAGGCCCGAATAGGCACAGCTGGGCATCTGCTTATGGGCCTATTCATCAGGAGGAGGGAGAGGTCAGCGCTGCGGCCCGGTGGGCAGCTCCGCACTATAAGCTCGTTATGCAGATACACAGCTTATAGTTTATAACAGGACTCTCCTCTAACGCAGCAAGGAGACTCTCTGTGTTTGAATAAGTCACCTTCATCAGGTGATCAGAAAGGTTTTTGGGGATTAATGTGTTAATTTAACATTTTAAAGATAGTTTTATATGTTATGTATGACACTTTAAATTAATTTTTATACAAGTTGTGTTATTTTTATAAGCTGGATTTTTCTTTCTTTCTTTCTTTCTTATATAATAATATAAAGAAAGGACAGAAAGAAGGAGAAAGAAATATTTATGTGTCATGTGTACTCCCCCCCCCTTGTTTATTTAGCATTACTTACAGCTAAGCAGGCTGAAACATTTCAAATTAGTGAAGGGCTCAAGGAAAAAACAAACAAACAAACATGTTGGCAAGCTATTCTTAAATGCAGGAAATTTCCTTTAAAACACTGAGTGAAGTTTATCAAAGAGAGAAGAAACGAATCTCCGGTGCATTTTTTCCCCTAAACCTCCCACACTTTTATACTGGCACTGCTACTTGTTTTGAGAGGCATATAAAGAGGTGTAATTTTGCAAACATTTCTTAAGTGCAGAGAGCCAGAAGGACCCTCTAGCATTGTCCAGGGAGAGAAAGAGAAACACGTTGACAAAGGAATCCATTGTTCCTGGTGAACAATTCAAGGGGCCTAGTAAGCTGTCCTCTACGATCAGGCAGCCGGCCGCTGATTTGAATGCAAGGGGGCCCCTCCAAGGAGAAATGGTAATATATGGCAAGATATAACAAACACTAGCCTATATTAAACCGTGCTATTACCAGGTCCTGTACACACATATGCACACACACACACACAGTAGACACAGTAGACACTGAAAGAGAAGCTGGAAGCTGGAAGTTTGGGGAAAACTTTACTGTACTTTGGATACACTGTGTTACACCTGCTCTCAGGATAAACCCTACTTTATTTTTTTAGACTCTCAGTAAAACTAATGTGGTCCACATTGTCGCAGGTAAGCTTATATTGATGCAGAAATATTACCGAAAATTAGATTTTAGAAATTCTATCATGCATCTTCTAGAAAATTAATTGTAATTGAAATTAATATATATTACAGTATTCTATTGTTACTATAATTGTTTCCAGGTTCCCAAGGTAATGTACACTAGGCATGAAATATGATGATAATAATAAAGTTAAGGCTTACCTTACCCTGTACCCGAGTCATAAGATCACTGCTATGATTTTTTTTGGAATATTAATTATTTAAAATTTATTTTTAACCTGCCAGCATTTTTTGTGCAGTTAGAAATTGTGTTTTCTCTTTTATTTTATTTTGTTCTCCTCGCAACAAGCCACATTTTAGCAATAAAACATCAGTTATTTTATACACGCACGCACACACACACACACATAAAGACGTACACGAAAATTAGATCAGATGCAAACGAGCGAAGAAGGGTTCATGTGCTACACGTTCGAAGTTGTGCTAAAAGTCATTTCTGTGTGTTGAGGAGGACTCTGCCCTGTCCGTCGAATTGTGGCCACACAAAGCAGAAAGGACCCGAAACCCCAAATGTCACTGTTCATCATTTCACAATGAGAAAAATTGCTCTGCACATTTGTTGAGAGATGGACTGTCACATGTGTTGTCTCAGAACAATGACTCGTCCACACACACACACACACACACACACACACAGGCAGGTTGTAAACACACAAAAAAAGCACAATTCCTCAAATTATTATTTTACACACACACACCATCTCTAGCAATTCCTCATTTGGATGTTTCATAGACAAATGAATTACATTTGTCCTTCGCTTTGTGGACTCCATATCAATAATGCTGAGCCACTTGACCGGGGAGGTGAGCATCGGTACTAATGTGGAGGTCCTTGACTCTGTCTGATAAATGTCATGAGCTGTTTGCATTGATCTGTTTGCGACACAGCCAGCAGAGAAAAGGATCATTATCTTGTCCGTTCCTGTACGTTTATTGTACGTTTGAAAGGCTGTTGAATCTCAGCTCTCCCTTGAACTCTCCCCAAATGTGTGTGTGTGTGTTTGTATACACATTTAAGCCTGCATCTGAATATGTTTGTGTGCGTGTATTATTGCTGACAAGAGAGTGAAGCCTCAAAATCGATATCTCCCAGAATTAATGATGATGATGTATAAAGATTTAGATTGGAGTGGCGTTGCTGATAACACCTAATGTTCATGCGTGTGAAGATTGTGTGAATGAACGGCACAGATTGATACATACGCGGTGCAAAGTCCACCTGAGTGTGTGTTTGACTGTATGTCTGTGTGTTCATATGGCTGGAGAAGCCTTTGGCTCGTGCATGTTATCATTAGCCTGTACATTACTGAAGCTGCACCTCAGTCATGTACTCCAGTCTGAGCAGTGGAGGAAATAGACTCCTGAACAGGACACACTGGATAACCAGGAACATTAACTGCCTCCATAGATATTCATTACTAGCTGCTGTAAAACAAGTCAAGTTCCAACGAGCGTAATACGTAGGCAGCAGAGACAGGTTTTTTTTTGTATTCCACTGAGACAGAGAGCAGAGGTGACACCACTGCTGAGGTGAGTTTTACACAAATCCTGCATGTCAGCCGTTCACATGAAAACAAAGGCGCACGTTTAACCTCCCTTCAAAGCGTTGCTCTTACTGATGCTCATTCATGCCCAGCTGATGCTGTTTTTTATAAGTGCATGTGGAGTAGCACAAAGACACACAAGTCCTTCTTCTTTTTCCCTTTTTGGCTCTGTCACACACAAATACACACACACACACACACGGCATGGAAACCTGCGACAATTCAACAAACTTATGCACAGCCCCCCACCCCCACCCCCATCCACACACTGTGACTAAACCTCGCTTTCGTCTCATATTCGGAGCACACCGCTCCTCTACGCTGTCAGTTAACCCTGCAATTAACCCGCACCTCAGCCAAACATCATTAGGGAGTGAGCGAAGGAGAGGGAGGAAGATTGAGAGAGATGAGAGACAGATAAATGGAGAAAGCGGGAAATCTTGTCACGCATATATGGTCAATTTAAACAAGATGAACCACAAATTATAATTCTGTTTATATTTTTGCCTGATTTATATTGTTCATAAACATTTGTCATTCATTTTATCTATCTTTTAGTCTTTTTTTTCTGTCTGACATATTTTTTGTGCTTCACTTTATATATGACATTATATATATCTTTTTAAAAAATGGATTGTGAATGATTAAGCTAGGCGAACCATATATAGCCTCACCCCTGTGACCTCTCCCATCCCCCACACTTTTTTTTTTGCAGATTGGGTAGGCCCCAGTTGAGAGGTTTGGGGCGTTGGAGCATCAGAGAGGTTTTGCATACAGCTGTATTCAAGTCTGGGGCAACTCCACTGACAGGCTGATGGAGGAGTGTTTTGGAAATGCTAGAAAGTGTGACCGAACCCAACATTTTCTATCGATTTTTTTTTTTTTTTGCGTGCGTGTGTGTATTCAGCTTTTATGGTCAAAATGATTGAAATTTTAGAATTGCTGCAACATTGAAAAATCAGAGGGGCGGTCAAGGGCGAGATGGTGGAAGCTAAATGTTAAAAGATGAGGGCGCTGACCTTTAATCATCTCTGTTGTGTGTTGCAGGAGCTGCTTCCAGAGAAGCAGCAGCATGGAGTCCAGGAGATGAAGGTGTTCCTTTCTTTTCTCCATCACTGTAACCTAGGGCAGAGAATGTGAGGATGCAGCCTACAGAAAATGTAGGAATGGATTTTTATCTCAAAACACTTCTGCTCTTTACTTAAATACACTGAAGGGTAATATACATGTATACATATATACTATACACTTACACGGCACCAAATACCACAGCTATTTTAAGAATTATTGTTGAAATGCGTTTTTTTTT
>NTHP01000843.1:78856-90564 GCA_003416845.1 Oplegnathus fasciatus | reverse complement strand
TTTTTGGTTTGCTTGAAACATTATTCATAGAAATTACATTTTCAAAACTGTACATCATATCACAACCTATATTAAACAGGCATTTGTTCTAAATGCTGCTATAAATCCCATAAACTTTACCTAATTTCATATCCTAAAGAACTTTGTATGTTTAGATGACAATAATGCAGCTGAAGATAAAGTTGATGAGGTCGTACACTGAGGTTACCGCTCAGACATTGTTTTCCTCCCTGCTGGTGCTGTCCTTGTATTGGTACAGTGCGGTGCACATTGTGTCTAGTGGGCATTGTGGAGTATCTGGGGGAACTGTTTAGTCCCCCATAAGAAGATTAGAGATGATTGGTTTTATTGACCGGCCTATGCTGCGGTTATCAGGGCGGCTCTCAGAGCACAGAGCCACGCTTTTGTCTGGCCCTCATTGTTCTTCCCAGCCCAAGACCCTGCGCTGATATGAATTTGATATGACAGTAAAGTGCCAATTATGTACATACATGCAAGGCCCTGCTCCCTTTCAGCTCCGCGTGGAGTGAAAAGACGGGGAGGTGAGGAAGACAGGGGAGGAGAGATAAGGTGGCGGAATATCTTGAAGGGTTAGCGAGTGGGTCTTGAGGATAATTTGCTGCAAGAATCTGGAGTCTTTTTTTTTTTTTCTGATCCTTATATTGTCAATAAAACGCTGCCACTGAAACATTGACGAGTGATAAAGAGGTTACGTGGGTGTGTTTTTTTCCTACCAGCTAGGCTGTCATATCTTATCAGCATCAGCTACATCTGTGATGGACTGATTATTGTCATCAGCTCAAGGCTTACTAAATCACAGAAAACGTGAATATTACACTGATTTCATTTTAATGCAACACAGATTAGATGGTTTTATTCCGCTTGTTAGATTTACTGGTTATTCACTTGATTTATTTCACTTTTCATTTGATAACAGTGTATAAACTTATTTTAGATATGTCTGATCATAAATCTAAACAAGGTATAGTTGACTCTACATGCATTATATAGGCTATAGAGCATCATAAAACACACATGCTGCTTCCTATGTGCACTTGTGTGTGGAGTGTTTACATCTGCATTTGTGCGTGTGTGTCTGTGGACTTGAACCAGGCTAACGTTTGAAATCAAAGTCGGAAACGGTGTGTAAGTCCATTTCTAATTCCCCTTTATTCCCCTCTTCCTTTTCTCTCTCTTTTATGTACTCGTCTTGGAAAAAAGGTGTTAAATCATCTAAATCATTCCCTGGCTATTATATCCAATTAATGCCTCCTCATGGTGTTTTATTGTGTTATAAACTGCTATTGCTTGTGGTTCAGTAGACAAACACAATGTGTGTCTGTGCCGCCTGCCACCGGGGCTGGCTGTGGCTATGCTGGGGAGGGACAGAGGGGGACTTGGCCACTGCCCATGGGGGCCCTGGCCACTCTAAATCAGTTAGTTTTGGAGGAGATCCTAGTCGGCTTTTTAAGAGGGTCCATTATAGGCTTGTTAATGCCTCAGCCGAGGGGGAAACACTACTAACTGCACTCAATTCTCTATGCACTCAGTCTCCTTCTCACTCGCTCTCTCACACAAACACACACACCTAGGGACGCACACACCCATCTCCTTCTCCCCCTTGCTCTCCCTTCGCTGGTGTGCTTCTCTTGAGGTGTGTGAGCGACTGTGTGTTGTCTTCTCCGCGTATCCAGCGTGTTTTCCGTGCGCGCGACACACCCATCTCCGCCCCTGTCTCCTCTTCATGAATTTCATGGTTCTGGCCTTCACTGAAAGTAACACGATATCACAAAGTCTGCCCATTTCTTGCATTGATCCGTGTGCTCTGGGTCTGAATGCGTTCTTTTTTTTTGTGCACACGTGTGTAGCAGCTATGGCCGTATGTGTGTGTGTGTGTGCAGTGTGTAAAATGTGTTAAACAGATTGAGGGTTTCTTTGAAGATGCATTTTGGAGCCTAGAGGGGGATTCAGGAGTGTGTTATTGCATATTTAGGACACTGTGTGAGGGTCTTTTGAGAGAGTATGTGTGTGTGAAATTTTAATTCACACTATAAGTGTGAAGCAGCTTAGTTCATTTATCACTGAAAGGAGATACCCAGAGTGCTGTTTCAACTCCCAGTAGGTCCTCTGTCACACCGAGCTCTGGAGGATCCTAACTAGCTGCAAAACCAAAAGCTACAAAGTTCACCGAGGAACAATTGCTTGTTGGTAACGACAGTTCCCACTTCATCTGCTGTTTCACCCATATGTATGCTCTGCTGTCATTCTTATTCAGTTGCATTTTCCCACTGCTTTATATCAAATTTTTCTTCTCCGCCAAAGCGGTCACGGCTGCTTTGTTCTGCTCGTGGTCGAGCTATAGGCACCAATATTGCCACACCTGAGGTGCAAGCTAATGTCCTCCATCTCCGCATTCTGAACCGTCGTCAAGGAAAGGTGCCTCTCGGTTGCCCTGGAAACCATGCCTCCCAGCATGCTTTGTGTGAGTGACAGGAGGAAGGTGTGACAGAGTGAGAGCTTTGTGTGAATGGACATCTTGCGAGCTGGACAAGCTGTAAAGCCTTTTCTATTCATCAACAGCGCCTAAATGTACCGCTGTTCACCCCTCACTTGTTTTCACATTTCACAAACAATATTATTACTATTAACTGTAGTTTCTGCTTTCAGTTCTGTACAGTAGCTCTGTTCAAGCTGAATGGAAAGACTTAAAGATGTGTTGTGATTACCTTGTTCCTCCCATGGTCAAATTCTTATTCGCAGGGAAAAAGACGTGCAAATTCTACAACTATAGCAGCAGCGTAATTTTGCTGTTGAGGGGAATGAGCAGGATAAGTGGCTGCCATGATTGGTTACAGCAGTGGCAGCCTGTGTTCATCTCGCTCCCCTCTGTGCTTGCTCATGCGAGACGCTCCGAGAGTGTGTCCTCCTTGGAGAAGACATGCGCGTCCCCCGCGTATGCGTCCAGTCTGGTCTCTCCTCTGAATAAGTGCAAAATTTAAAGTAGTTTTTGACTGTATGTCTGCGTATTGATCCAAGTGTGTAAAAGGTTAAGAGTACTTCATTAAAGGACAGCTGCTGCAGTACTTTCCAGTCTGCATTAAGTGCATGCATGTATGCAAGCGTGTTGGATAGATGTGTCTGCGCTGATGTCAATACAGTCAACTCCTAAATTTCAAATCTTGTGTGTGCGTGTGTGTGTGTGTGTGTGTGTGTGTGTGTGTGTGTGTGTATATCAGTGCAGGGTTCAATCTCAGAAGCTTGATAAAGTGTGAAACCAATAACTGATAAAGTATCAGTCAGCAGGCAGTGCTGTCCAGTCGTGAACCTGGAAACGGACCTTTTCCTGAACACTGACCAGATAAGCAAAATCAGAAATAACTGACTCCAGGGAGCACCTGTCAGGTCTTCCTGATATGCAGTTTAACTTTCAGTGCAGTTTCAGTTTGTGTGGAGCTTTGCTCATCCTTCTTTTGTATTTTTTTCTTAATAGGAATAATTCTAATTTTAATTACGTTGCCCCTTTCATGCAAGGAAGCAGCTCGGAGCACAGTACTTCTCAAAGCACTCATCAGTGAAGACGAGGTGACACAAAAATGACGTATTGGCATCCACAAATATACACAAATATTGACATTATAACTTAAATGGTGATAATGAAATTAAAGAGAGGATAAGGTCTTCTCTGCAGATCAGTTTTCCACTTCCTGTTTGAACATCAATCTGTAGGCCTCTCTTGATTGCATCATTCTAATCTCACCTGCGTTTCTCCCACCTCTCACTGTCACCCCAACATACCGATCTGTTGATTTCACTCGACTGAAAACTTTAACACCAAACAGACCCCACGTTTGAGGTTTTTTTTAAAATGCCCCATTACCCACAGCTGATGACGGGACTGTGAAATCCCCACACCCACACGTTTTCCCACCCCATTATCATTATCACCATGTTATCACCACGTTGTCATTAGCTGCATGCAACTGGGGTGGTGCCTGTGTTGTTTTCTTGTACTCCAGCCTGTGTTGTGTCTTTAAATATTTTCTATGAGGCTTTGATAACCTTGGCTCCTGCTTTAGGTGCGGTGCTGCTGTGTGAAACAGACATTGCGTACATTTCATGAGATACATTTGATGCACTGTTGCTCTGATGGGGAGAATAATCTTTGAGCGAACAGGTCGCTGACTTCATGAATCTATCTGTAAAAATAAATCCCTGAATAGGTCCCTGACCTACTTGTCTTCCTCTTATCTTCATCTATTCTCCTGGTTTTGGTTCAAATGTATTCATCTGACCAGCCAGGGTTTTTCTCATTGAGCCTATTCCTGTCTTTCTGACCTCCTACTTCTTTTTCCTCATCTCTCCTTTTTTAGTGTCCTCTTATCATTCTGTCTTTTTCGCTCATTAGCCTACTTTATCCTCCTCCCCTCTCCTCTCCTCTCCTCTCCTCCTGTCTCCTCTCCTCTCCCCTCCTCTCCTCTCCTCTCCATCCTGCATGCCTCAGCAGCCTCTCCTTCCTGTCTGTCTGTGTTGGCATGAACCTCCCTGGCTCTGCCCCCGCCTGCCCGCACTTTATGCTGATTGGACCAGCTGTTCCACTTAAATTCACCATGGCAACCACAACCTGTCGCCTAGCAACCCTGCTCTTCTCCCTGATTCCTGCCAGTGTTCTCCACAGGCAGAGGGAGAGAGAAAAGGAGAAGAAGAGATTGAAAATTCCCTCAGATTTTTTTGTGCGTGTGTGTGCGCGCGCGTGCGGACATGGGTATGTTTGGCTCCTCTTCTGTGAGTCACAAGGAAATGTGTTGAGTGTGCTGATGAGATGGTTAAATGCAGACTGTGTTTGCATGTAGGCCAGAGGGACCTTCAGTTAACTCAGAGCAGGCTGGCAGGCATAGATGTATGCGCCAAATGAAGGTTTGTGTGTGTGTGTGTGTGTGCGCGTGTGCGTGTGCGTGTGTGTCTACTTGTCTCCCGTTGACTGGACTTGTCCTCTCAGGCGTGATGAGAGCAAGGGTACATGCAAGCTCATGCTAAAGAATTCATGGCGCTGCTGCTCTCAGAGGCCCCACTGTCAGTGTAGCCTCATGGCCCAAGCATACTAATCAGAGACACTGGATAGATGGACACACACGCCCAAACACACACACACACACACACACACACACACACACACACAGACGTATAAACTCCAAAACGGGTTGAGTATGCACTCTGGCATGTTATTGTCCACCTATTTTAACCAGGAAAGATTACCCAGTTGCTAATAGACTTTTCCTGCGGCCTGGGAACCAGTCCCATGGCCAGGTAATCCCACAGCTCATCCCCTGCAGAGGAACTCTTATCCTGGGGAGAGCAGCAGGAAGCTCTCCTCCACCTCTCATAATTGGATCTCATACAAGTCCAAAGTTGTTGTCGGGTTTGCTCTCATTCCACCTCTGCATCAGAGAAGTAGTAAATACCTTTTCCAAGCCTCCGGTGTGCTGCTTCTCTACAACACATTAAAAAGTGGTGTATGCATTGTGTGCAGTCCCAGTGTGTATTTTTAGCGATGGCATACAGATAATTAATTATGAGTTTATTTGAATGTGTGTTCAGCTGCATTCATCAGCTCTATGGAGAATTTAGCCAGGCTTGCTAATTAATGTGAGCAACTGAAACATGAGCAAACATACATCATAGTAATAAACGAGGAGCCATAAATGCAACATAAATTCTCCAATGATACTGTATAATGTGCTGGAAATATCCTACAGAAATACCATTATGCAGACATATGAATTGGTGGGAAGTTAAAGGAAAGAACAACATAAAGTTTCTCAGTGTACATAGTGGGCCACCAACATCTATATTATGGATGGAATGGATGGAAATTTTGTGCAGACATTCAATATACACTACCTACATATCACCACACTAATGATGAGGTTTCTAGTTGCTAGCAATCTTTTTGCTGCTGTGGATCCAGCTAGCCATAATTTTCCAAGAGACATGTGTAAGTTCAAGTTAGAGTCATCATTTAATAACATCAATAACATTAATTACATAAATAAATGACAGGAGGGACATCGTATGCAGGAAAGTCCCTAACTGATTTAATTGCCAGAGATTACAATTAGAAGACACTGAAAGCTTCATCCAGGATTTTTTTTCCTCGGGGTTTAAGCAAAGTTGATGAACAGACTTGAAATGCAGCAGCTGATGATACCAGTTGTGTGAAGACAGTGTCATATTTTTCCATATTTCTTGCCAATTTAGTGATGTAGATTCAACAAGCAATATCTTCATTCTATGTCTGTACAATGGCCAATGACAGAGGGATCTGTCAAATATTTAATGTTTTATTATGAATTAACTTCTCATCTAGCGCCGCCATTATGTCAAATTTACAAACTCTCCAGTACTTTGGTTTATGACCAAATACCTGCAAAACATCCCCATCAGTCATAATTAGCAAATCTTAGCATGCTAACACACTAACATAAGATGGTGAACATGGTAAATATTACCTGCTAAATATGTTAGCATGTTAGCATTGGTTTATTAATTTATTAAAGGTATAATGAGTAGGATTTTCCTAAAAAACAATGTATCCCTTTCAGTCATCACTGTCCCACTAGAAGTGTGTGGTGGTGTATGTATTTGCAGAGACCCTGCCCTCTGCCTGTATTTTCTTATTTTCCTGTGCTCGGGACTTTTCTGGGCATCAACTTTGAGGCAGTGGTGTGTTGCCTCCAGTCAATAACAGTGCGCCGGGTGTGAGGTGTGGGACTCTATAAAAACGTAGCGACCAATTGCCAGATCGTAAGCACGTGGGACCACCAGAAACGCGTGCACTTTGAGCCGGGGAGGAGGGGCCATAATGATATAGCATTCAATAAAGAACAGTGTATACAATGACTACACCAAATGTAGTTTCATATCATTAATAATAATATCGCTGGTTAGACTTCGATCATTATTATAGGCCTTTTTCATGGAGGGCATTTTGACAAATTAATAATGGCTGAATTCCATTTAGCTGCTTCAGTTTCATGGTCCTGGTATTGTTAATGGTGGCTCACTGTCACACTGTCACGGCTTACTGGGACACTTGAATGCAACAGAGCCATCGTTGATGTTATTAGTAACACCTGTGCGTGTCCTACTAAGGCAAGTCAAAATGTCTGCTGTCATTATGGTTTTTTTTACCACGACAAAAACTGTTCTCAAAACACTGAGGTGAGCTGTTCTATCAACAGTAAAATGTTTCACCTTTAGTCCTGAAACAAAAGTAAAAGAGTATTACTTTTTTACTGTTCCTATTTATAGAGGCTCTGGTTAAGAGAGCCGGAGCCATTTATCGCAAGATGTTATGAAACTAGAGGAGGCAGGGTGGAAAATCACACTGAGCGATGACCAGACTCACTGTTTTCCTGTGTAAAACTATCTGCCAAACACATACATACAAACTTAAGCAAGCACTCCTCAAATTATTACTTGAAGTACAACTTTTCCTTCCTCTCTGCTGTTTTGATTGACTTTGTATTACCCAAACTCACCCTCCTCCCAGCTCTTCCTCTCTCTCTCTCTTGATGCTGTCGTTCTCTCTGGGTCTCCCCCCCCCTGCCTCAAGAGGAAAAAGCAAGATATGACTTGTGTCTGATCTCCAGCTTCTAATGCTTTTGGTTGGTTTATAGATATCACTCCTGTTCATTTAATGTCAACACAGACGGCCTCAGCAATTAAGTGTTTTTGAACTCTTTGTTGTCATCGACTTTCCCAAAACACTGTAGCCACGGGGTCAGAGACGAGTCAGGGATAATAGCTGGTATCTTTTATAGCTAATCACACGCACCAAGACCCACTAGTGCACACACGGAGACACATGCAGGGACTCAAACACTGAAAAAACAACACCACTAAAAGGAGAGGACCTTGCTATAAGTCATTTGCATGAGATGGTACATGCATAGTCCATTAAAGCATAGGATGAAGGGAAACAAGCCAAGGCTCTTATGGTAATTGAAATAGGTTTCCTGACAGGCTGCCAGTTGGCCCACCAGGATTTGAAGCAACACTGGGCCCCTCGTGTCAAATGGGGCCCCAACACCAATCTGTCTGATTGGAAACCCCAAGTTCAAAACATGGAGGAACCGCCCTCGAACACGGGGAGCTGGGATCTGACGGGTCTGACTTTGACCTCTACAGTGTGACGATTCCCTTCAGCTGCACCTTACCCTTCCCTGCAAGCGCAGTGGGGGTTCGCTTGGCTTTAAAGGCACTGAAAACGTATTTTCTCAATTAGCTTCTTACTCTGAGTGATATGTTCCAACATTAATACAAATCAAGTTTGGACAGTTTTGGTCATTTCACATGAGATTTCTGTATTTTGAGCTTTTGTCTGGACTCCTCTCTTAAGTTTGGAGTGGGCAGGTCTCAGTTCGGAAAAATTGATGTCACGCATTTCAGAGAACCAATCAGAGTTGAGCAGCATTTGAGTCAGGATATGATAAGAGTTGTCAGGGTTGAATAGAGTGTTAAACTCTTAATAAATAATAACTAAGCATATTTTTTCTTTGCAGATCTTTAACTCTCATGGTTGTTTAGTTATGAATCTTTAAGGTTTAAGATTTGGAACCAACTTTTCAGGGGCTTTTAAACGTTTTTCTGCTTACTCCCCCCTCATGTTGCACTCTAGTCCATATTACTGTATTAAGAACTGATTTGCAAGGCCGCTGGACCTTCGTGCCGGGGCAGCTTCCACAGTGAGGAACACAGAGATTACACAGGGATTAGGTGGTGTAATCTCACATGTTGTGCTGTGATGCTGTCCAAAAAAGGAGGAAGTGAGGCTTTTTTTCTCCCCAGTATTGCACGCAGACACAAAGAAAGAATTTTACACGCAGACATACATACATCAAATACGTACTTGAGTATACACTGCAATTTCCTTGATATTGACTACTCCAACTGGTGAATTGAGAAACAGAAACTTGAGAATATATTGAGTCTGACAGCACTTTATCTTCCTGTTTTCTTTTCAGAACAAAAATATATAAAACTGCAAAGTTTTTTAGATTCCTCCATCGATCTCTTCTTTCATCCATCCTTCTTTATCTGCTGTTGACAGATCGTTGACCTTCCTCATCTTTGCTTTTTTTTCTTTCTTCTGAGGGAGAGATAAAGGAAAAGATGGGGCTCTTGGAGGGTCTGCAGTGTTAGGGTGGATTGAGGATGATTATTTTTGGGGATGGGGAGGAGGTTGCTGGATGAAAACAGAGGTCCTGGCTCTGCTTTAAGATGGCCTTAAGTGATGCTTTGATTGCTGTGACAGTTGATCTTTATTATAAAATTCCATAATGGAAAATCGACCTGTCCACTAAGCCCGGGACCTTATCTGTGTGAGTTCGCACTGGATGGAAGTGTGTGTGCACATGAGTGTGTGTGTGTGTCTCACGGGTTATTCAGGAGATAAAAAGGGCAAAGACAAGTGTTGAAATCAGGGACAAGAAATCAAACTGGACAAAACTGACTATAACTTTTCACACTTTTCTATTGATTGATAGAACATAAAACCTCAGATTTGGGGCACTAATTGAATTATTACTACTGCTAGAGATGAACTACTAAAATCTAAATGTCATTCTTCTGTTTGGTCCCTTGGGTGAGCGTATGGTGAACAATGCTGCTGTTAGCCAGGCTGCATCACTCCAGCAGGGCCTGATGATAAGGGGCCCTACATTCACCCACAAGCCTTGAGGACAATAGCGGGCTGGGGCCTTGCTGCCGTCTCGGCGGCCTGGCTCTCCTTTGTCTGTGTGGACGTGTGAAGCTCCAGTGACAGATGGCAGGGACATACTGCCATATCTGTTACCTTTCCGAGTGACGTGCAATATGTACTCTTTCCTACAGACGACCGCAGAGAGCCGGCAGCTGTCCATCCCTCTCCCCACACCGCCCCGCATGGACTGAAACACCAACAGGCCAATCTAAATTCGGCAGAACATTTCCATAGAGAATAATCAGGCTACAATACGGATGGATAATGTTATGAATAAAAACATATTACCAATATTCCTTGTTCAGACTGGAGCAAAAATCATAACATGATAAAAAATAGAGTATTCTATTTGTAGACGGTGTTATTTTTGGTTTCTGTTGAACTCATTCTTTGTTGTTTGAGAAAAAAGTGATGCTGTATGCTTTCATATTTACATCAAATCAGTCCCCAGGGCTGCGCTGTGCCAAATAATATTCTGAAATTGCATAACCTATGTCATCTTTATTCTGAAAGTATCTCCTCCTCTCCTCTCCTGTAACATGGGTACAAGTAACGTTAATTTCTTTGAGCCTCCAGACAGAACCAAATGCTATCTGTAATAAACAGCCATGATGAAAATATGTATGAATTACCAAGGGCAAGCCTGAGAAATTTAATTCTTTTAGCTTATATGACTCACTGTAAAACACTACCAATAAAAGTGTCTGCACGCTCTCTCCCTGTATCTGTGTGTGTATGTGTGTCCTCCTCCCCCTGTATGTGATTTATAATGGCGTAGTCCTACCGAGGGCCTTTGGAGGCAGATCGAGGGGAATTGGTCTAATTTGCGTGAACTGCTGTTGATTTATAGCCCAGCCAGAGGTTAATGACGGTGTCGCTCATTGCCGCTTGTTCTTTCCACTGTAATGTCGTTATAAGGAGGCGATGCCGAGACCCCGCGGCATTGTATCCATCGTTCCTTTCCTCACAGTGACCCCACTCTCCTCCCCTCTTTGCCACTCACCCCTGACACCTCATCTCGCCTCACCTATATACGGCTCCACCAGTCACTAGCCGGAGATGTACTGGGGAGGTTGATTGTTTTTATGAACAGACTATTCTAGTCAAACATCTTCACTGAGTGCTCTATATTAGCAGAAAAATGCACTTAAGTATCAAAAGTAAAAGTGCTCATTATGCAGAATGTCCCCTGGCAGAAGGTTATGTTAATATATACAGTATATTATATTATTGGATTATAATCAACAAAATATTTTTTTGCTCAGATGGTTAGAGGAGTCTTTGGGGATTCTGGAAATAGAACAGTAGGTGTTCTTAAACGACCTTCTGGGTTTTTCAAACATCGCAGGTTAATTATCTTTTAGACAAACCGATGGTTACCTCTGTGACCCGAATGTATGCTAATACATGAGAGGCACAAACTGGGGCTAGCTCTTTAGCTGCTAAATGCTCCACTGTGTTCACCAGCTGGTTGCTAACTATGTCTGCCTGCTGTTTAGTGCTGAGCAGGTAGTGTACAGTGGGTTTTTAGAGCATTTTGAGATTATAATTCTCTGTAGGCTGTGTTGGGGATGCTACTTTGGAAGCATAGCTTTGCAAGCTACCAATTACTTCACACTGGAAGAAGTTGAACTACAGCAAAGCTACTCTAGGGAGAAATGTAGTTAGGTTAACTAAAGCTACTTAGAAAAAGTAGTTCAAACTACTTTGTAAAAAAATGATCAAATTGACAATGTACATGTGATACGAAATTATATCAAAATATAATACAAAATCAAAATCACATACCAGCAAAAAATGCCACTCAGTTGAGCTTATTGCTAAAAGTGCCCACTTGTTCACAGGTCATACATAAACCACAAAAATAAAGTACCCCACTATTCATGGGAAAGTGCAGGAATGTCAGCTTTGGTTTTGTATACAATGTCCATCAGTCAGACACCTGCCT
>NTHP01000843.1:52160-70483 GCA_003416845.1 Oplegnathus fasciatus | reverse complement strand
CTACTCACACACACGCGCAAATATGCACATGCTAAAATATACACATGCATACGTGCACGGCTCATCCCTGATCCTGATTGGCTGAGCGCAGCAGAAGCAGGCAGGGGGGAATTAAGGTCACATGGTGTGTGCTGCTGTAATCCTTTACTGCACCCAAGGACAGGTCGGCCTCCGCCACCAGCAGCAGCAGCAGCAGCAGTCACCCCCGACAGGAGAGGAAAAGGGGAAGTGTGGTGTGTCTGGGTGGCAGTTCATGATCATGTTTTAATAAGAAGATCACACATGTTTTACACACAAATGTCTAGTGCCGTAGACCCTGAGCCTGAGCTACAGTACATGAGACAACATGGAGGACGGTGTGTGTGTGTGTGTGTGTGTGTGTGTGTGCTTGTGTGTAGAGAGATAGCTAGATGCAAAGAGAGAGGAGAGAGTACAGTAGTACAGTATTATGTGTTGTTTCTCTGGGGAGGCTGAGGTGACAGACCGGTACGCCTCTCACTCCAGTGATTTCGCCTGCCGCCTGCTGCCTCATATACCCACAGCTCTACGGTCAGTTGCCATGGAAACAAGAGGATAGGGTGTATATTTTTTGGTGAAATGTACATTGGCGTGTTGAGGAGGATGGGGCTGGCGGGGGCGGGGTGGAGTAGCACTCATTTGTTTGACTTATTCATTTGTCTGGTACAGACACAGTGTACATACGTGCACATAAATATATACAGTGTGTGTGTTTGTGTGTATACGAATGGGTTTCATGTTGTCTGGCTTCCACTTGATGTCATGTACTCCTTTTCCGTCTGTTCACCTGAGGGATGGAGGATTAGGTGATTAGTTTGAGATTATCGGGAGGTGAATCCCTTGGTTCTGTTAACGACTCAACAGTGGCTCACACACACACACACACACACACACACACCAAAGTATCCTGCTCTCATTTCCCAGCTCCATCAGCACTTCTTGTTCTATCACACTCTCCAGCGAATTGAGAGGCCTGTTGGAGCTTTGATGTTGCAAAAGTGTGCAAGTGTGTGTGTGCGCACGGTATCTCTAAACATGTGCGTAATCATATTGGTATTTGTATTGATGTGTGCATGTATGTGCTGTATGTGTATGCATGTGTGATGCAGGCATTTATTAGCTAAAATTCCTGCACATCACTGTTTGTGTGTCATTTCCCCTGAATCAGCAGACTTGGGGTAAACAGAAGCACGACTAGTTTTAATTACAATGTTAATTGATAGGAAACAAAAGGGGCTTAATTAGGTGCAATGAGGCAATGGGCACAGTGGCACTGTGGACTTAATGATTCAGTGCACTCAGCCTGCCGATACAGACTCTCATCTGTACGAGCGCGCGCACACAAACACACTGAGAAAATAGAGGGCATACTGAGCGAGACAGAAAACGCATTGGGGAAACCCTGAGCAGGGAGAGAACGAGGCAGTGAGGCAGAAATTTTAAGTTGTCGTCGTCATTTATTCACTGTGCCTGTTCTCTTTAACAATTTACTGATTTGCTGTTGTTCCACATACTAATGCTGTGGAATCGCCAGAGAGCAGAGGAGGAGCGAGAAGAGAGAGAACAGAAAAAGAAATCAGTAGGGCTGCGGCGGAACATGTTGCACAATCCAATCAATATTTTCTAGTCACAGCCGGCATCAGTCTCAGAAATAAACCAAGCTTGATAAACCACATGGAAAATCACAGCCAAACTCTGACAGATAGCTCTGAAAATTCCTCTCAGTGAGGGGGGAGATGGGAAGTTTGTATGGCATCAAGGTAATAGGATGTCACTCTATTTGCTTATGTGAGTATACATGTTTGATGACTTTGATAATTGAGCTTTTGTTTGGGACCTCCCTCCTCCTTCCTGCCGCCTCCCGCTCCTTCACCACCTCCCTCTCCTTGCCTCCTCTCATCCCTGGTGCCGTTATTGCTGTGATATTTTTCTCTCCTCCATCCCAGAAGTAATTTGGCTTGTGAAATTGCACCTTTTTCCTCGACCCCCCCTTGGAGTGCTCCTCTTCGATTTCCTGTCTGGGTGGCTGCAATCACTCTCGCCTTGTCCTTGGTCCGCGACCTTGGCGGCCAACACCCCCTCTGATCCATCGTCATGGAGATGACCCCACATCTATCACCATGGAGACAACCTTTGCACGGCGGTGTGTGCCACACCCACCCTAGGGACTCAGCAGAGTCACTGGTGCCTATACTCACACATGTTAAAACACACATGCACACACATTGCATAAACATTCGGGAAGATTTTGTTGCTTGTTTTCATTGTTTGGTATTCCTGTGAGCTGCTGTCTCACCGTGAGAAGTCTGAAAGTCAGGCGAGAGCAAATTCGTGGAATTCAAATAGAACTTTCTCACAAAGTGAACCGCACGCAAATAGATTTCTTAGATGTATCAGTCACATTGATATGCTGTGATTAAAGAAGGGCGAGATAAGGCGAATGAAAGACATAGAGATAGGAGAAATGTAGAGCGAGATAGGCACATAAAAGGACAGAGCAGTGGCCCTTCGGGCTGCTTGATTAACTTCTCTGAATGCAGCACTCCTCGTTCTATTTTCAGATATTAACATCGACAAAAAAGCCAAAACAGAAATAAGCATTATCATGATTATCCTCCTCTACCTCACCTTCATCTGCAGTGCCGTTCTTGTTAAATGTCTCATTGCCCTCATTGACACAATAGTTGTCATCTCCCCCTCTTCAAATGTCAGACTTTATTAAACATCCTCCTCCTTTTACTCATCCTCATCACAATCATCTTTAGCAAGGCCATTATTCTGAAATGCTCCAGTGATTTCTCCTAGAATACTTTCAAAATAATCATACTAGTGATGTATTTAATTAAAAAACAACATTTCTTCCTACTCATGCATACACAGTACTTCTGTGGCTTCCTATCTGACCATTCAGTATCAGATCTACTGCACAGCAAGGTATATGTGATTTGTAACTGGGCTTAGATGCCACCATTGCCTTGTATGTGTTTAACAGCTCTGCCAAATAGACTTCCTCCATCTCTATTGCTGAAAGCGCAGTCAGTCTCATGGCATGTGTGCATCTTTCATTACTTCCAATTCAACACTAAACCCCAGAGAAAAGAGGAGTTGGCAGTCGGAGAGGAGAACAGGAGAGAGGGAGAACACGATGAAAGGAAGGAGAAAAGCGGGAGAACCAAAAATAACACATCACCCCCCCCATTTACACCCTCAACCCCACCCTCCCACAGAAAGAGAGGGAAAAATACGCGGACCCCTGTTGGAATTGCCAGTACCACTCAAGCGTACTCTTATGCAAATTTTGCTGTGTCCGTGTCAACGGTTGCCGTGTTAACAGGGGGAGCTGTGGTACGCAGGCCCTCCTCACTGCCACATCATTTGTTTAAGTCATCCAAACAAAAGCCAGGGGAGAGAGCCACATGATTGGTGAAATATGCTTGTGTGGGACCACTGCAGTGGAATAATGATTGCGGCATCACTCCTGCGTGTGCCAGGGGCTGTGTGGCCATTTCATGCCAGCACTGAGTGAATGTAAGGGATGTTTATTCATGAGGGAGAGGGAGAGAGAGAGAGAGTAAGAAAAAGAGGGGTAATAAAGGATGGCGGGGAGGTGGGAGACACTGATATTACTCCTGTGTGAGCTGCCTGTGTCTGTATGTGCTGAGACTGTGGACCAGCAGAGGGAGGAAGTGCAAGAAGAGGTGTGCTGGTGCAAAAAAAAGGGTCATTTTGTTCTATATCATTCAAATGGAAAGGTGTTTTTTGAAATGGAGGTCAAGAGAATTATTGGTTAGTGAAAACATAAAATGTCTGCACTGTGTTCCTTTTTATTCATAGTTCTCAAAGAAGGATGTAAGGCCTTGAGACTTAACTGTAGGCATTTAACTTTTTTTTAATCTGTGACCTTTATTTGGAGGTAAACACACTGACAAAACCTCTTTTAAATGCTGTTAATTTGAATTCCAGACCACATTTTCCACCAGTTTCCTCATCTAAAGCGATTCAACGCGCGCCTCTTGCATGGCACGTCAACACAGCGGTCGTTCTGTGATGATGCTGCGATGTGCTTCACTTGTTTTTATGTTTCTGGTGTGATTTATGAACTGAAAGACATAAAAATGGTTACAGTTAAATTGAATTTTTTTTACAGTCAGTTTCTTCTGTTGTTTTCTTTTTCTTTTTTTTTTACTCATAATCAGTGTCTTTCCTTCTGTGGCTGGTTTGATTATTCATGTTTCCACATAAGATAAATAAAAGTGCCAACATGTAAATGCAGAAGGTTTTAAGTATAAGAACAAAAGCCTGAGAATACAGAAACTCTCGCTGTGTCTCTTTGTAGTGATAGTGTAAGCGCTGATAGATGGTTGGTCCTACAGGCTGGTATTGATAGTTTAGGGTGAGTTACATTCTCACTGTGCACTGATCATCTGTTGGGTTTGCTGCTTGATCTGTCTTGTCTCTCGGTTTTAATACCAAGCTAATTACTGTAGAACATGGAGAGAACAGTCTCACTCAGATGATCAAAGACACAGAGTTTTTTTGTGCGAGTGTGTGTGTGTGTGTTCAATGCTTCAGCAAGGGGAATGTAAAACGGCAAGTAAACACACACACACACGATATGAGCGCTTGTGATTGGCAGCAGAGCTCAATCAGAGGCCTGCCTTGCTCGCGCGCATCAAGCGAAGCTTTCACAGAACGCTATCAGTCATCCACATGATGACATGCATATTTTAGGCTTCCCTTCCTGCACTCCACCTCTCCTCGCTTTTCTTCCTCCACTCCTCCTCTTCCATGTTTCCCCCCCCCCTTAATTATATGACACGCTACCTGCCTGTTCGGTAACTATTCCTCAACCCTGAACTCATTTGCGAAACGGGTCACTGCCACCTGCATTGAAGTGCCCTTTGAAATATGGATAGTGCAACGCATAGGGGCAAAAATCTTCCATGCCCGCCACAAATATGCACTTATTGATGTGTACGGTTGCATGCGCAGGAGTGTAAAAACGTTTTAAAAGACCCCATTTTGCTCCCCGCTGCTATCACATCTGGCTATATGTAGGCACTATGGGCCCAATCACAGCGACATAGCATCAAAGAAATATGACAGCAAGATAAACAAGCCATTGTGATTGTGTGTGACAGAGAGGCAGGAAGATTGCAGATATTAGTCACAACAGGAGGTAACGTTTCTGTAGCCTGCTTTTACCACATGGTCTCTACAAATGGCATTTATTTATAGCAATGAGCTCGACTATTGGCTACTTATTTCAAAGATACTATTTTCTGATCATCTTACACTGCATTTCACTGTGGTTTGCAATACTGGGACTTAGTCCAAAAGGAACTTGAAAGAGCAAAGGTCAGTCGGTAAGTGTGTGTGTGTGTGTGTGTGTGTGTGTGCGCTGCCTCGCTGCTGTTCACCCCTCAGCAGACATCTCCAGGCCCAATGGCACATTTAACCAGCCAGGTGTGAAACATGCAGAAGGCCAGATGAGGAGAAAGCTACATTCAAGTGGAGCAGAAATAACGCTGTGTTGCTTATTTGCATGGTTCTTCTGCGCCGCAACCCGGTGGCATCCCTCAGAACCACAGTTAGTATTTTGCAATTTGCTATTCCTGTTGTTCTGCGTCTTTGATGTCGAAAAGCTTTGTGTGGCTCTCCTCCACATGGAGAACAAAAGCCAATGCTGACGACGCAAAGCTTGAATGCATATTCAAGTTGCCGCTGCAGAGTAATCCGGTAATCGCTATCTGTTCGACACAAGTTTGTGGGATGAGTGTGTGTGTGTGTGTGTCTGTGTGAATAATAGCCCATAAGGGTGTGCCTTTGAACGTGTGTGCCTGTATGTGGTGTTTTTTGTGTGTTAGGGCTTGAATGCATGCCTGTGTGTGTGTGTTGGTGTGAATATGTGTCAAGGCCTATACAGCATGCTAATTCAGATGAGAGGCCACACTAGTTATCGGTATTGAACACGCGCCACTGTCGGTGCGTGAGCCTTTGTTTGGGGGCTGTGCTGTTTAGTAATGAGAGGGACTCTGTCGCCTCCGTGTGAGCTGTGGAGGGAGAGGAGAAAGACGCAGGAGTAACACACACACACAGACACACAGACACACACACCGACCCCCGTCTCTTTCCAATCATGGACTCTGCTTCCTTAAGCAACCTCAACAGTACATAAATTGTCAGGGACAGGTGTAGAGCTGTGCTCTTTCCAAGAGCCAATAGCAATATATCTTTATTTCTCCACATTTCTTTATGTACAGTTTGCTCCTTTTGTGAGATCCTGCCACTTAATGGTGAAAAGATTATAATTTTAAACAGTGTGTATAATAAACTATCATTTTTGATGATGATGATGATGTAGAGAAATGAATTAAGCCATTACAACTCTGCTCACAGATTATAATTGTCTTTCAATTCTCTTGTGCTTGCACTGCAGATTATGTAAAACTTGAACCCACCCCCCTCCCCCCCGGGTTCATTTATTCTCTACCTTGGGCATCCTCCGAGTGGACAGATTTATTATGTATCAATATATCAAAGTTAACGGACTCCATTATATACACACGTCGCCGTGATGAATGGGTTAATGAAAACCACATCTCCGACAACACTGACACCTTGGATTGTCGGGTCAGGAAAAGCAGAGAGGAGAGGAGAGGAGAGGAGGGATGCTTTGACCTGTTGTGACCAAAGGGAGGGGGTGGGGGTCATAAGGAGGTGTATAGAAAAGGAGGAGGGCCGAGGGAAGAGGGAACTTTGAGCCATGTACACCAGCCATTCAGAGCCGACCTTGTAATCAAAGAGAGTTGAAAAGCAATTAACTGGGACAATTATAGCAGCCAGAGGAGGCTGAATGGTTGGCTAAGTAAAGCAGTGTGTCATTGAATGGAGATTAATTGATGAGAGGAATATTTCAAGGTCTCTATTTGGCCTCTAGAAGTTTAAGTCGAACATGTTTTGTCACTGTCAAAGCACAGAAGCCTATTCAGGGATTTCCCCCTTCTCATTATCTGGTTGAGGTGTCAAAACATTGGAGGTCATCTTTCTATTAAGGTACTATACAACAAAAAGTCCATGAAACAGTATGAAGTTATTCATTTTACATGGCTATTATAATCAATAGTGGGGCATGTCTAATATGCCACTTTGAAGATCACCTGTATAATATAATCCCGTGCTTTTGCTAAAGGAGCTTTCACTGCATTTTGATTTTTAAAGAGGTGTAACAGTTCAGTTAAATAGAAGAAAGACCCCACTGGTTCCTGTCACCCTGAGCTATGAGAGGGCAAATGTTTTGACAAATAGAAAGCTCAGATGCCAAAATCTTCTCTGAAAAAATCCCAGTGACTGTTGGGAAAAAGCCAATGTGATATCATTTACCAAGCTTTTCACGAGGACCAGCTAATTTAGCAAACGGGGGAATGATTACAGCACAGGGCAAATGCTGTGTGGATCTGGTTGAGAAAAAAGAGAACAGGTCAGGCAATGTGTACTGGTTGGTAGAAGTTAAGGATTTACACAGTGGTTCAAATATGACTGAATAATGAATGCCCTCATCTACTTCAGCTATTTTTCTTTTCTTTTTCCTTTTGCTGGAGCATTGTGTACTTGGACAACAAGATACCAGCTGGCTTGTCTGGCACATACAGGTTCTCTACAGTCACCATGGAGAAACTCAGTACTCCTCCTCACTCTCTTACAAGAATCCACACAGCATGCATCACACATGAATAATCAAATTTTATCACCAACATTCAAACACACTCGAGCCCAGTGCTTCTTTTCCCCATTTCATTTTCTAGTGCAGTTTGCGCCGTCTATCAATAATTCAACAAGCGACAAGATGGAGGAGAATGATTGAGCTTGTTTTCTCTTTATGGTTGGACGACAGTCAGTCCAATTAAAAGCGGAGACAGTGTTTTTTCAATTTCCCCTCCGTTTTGGGATTAATTAACGTGTATGTGTGTGTACATGTGCATGCGTGCGTGTGTGTTTTGAATAAAAGCACAGAGCACAGGGCTCTGCCTGTGCCTAGTTATCAGCGAGGGCCAGCCATGCTGCCATCTCACTCGGCCTCACACTCAGTCAACGGTGAACAAAATAGCAAAGAGAACCCTGTCACTCACTCACACATGCACGTGTGTGCACGTACAGTATGCACAAGAGCACACAAATATACCTAAATATGAACGCGTGTAGGATGCATGAGACTTCAGAAAAATCAGGCACAGCCCACCCACATTTTTTATCCATTTACACAAAGTTAAAGTTACGTTGCTTTACCTATGTGTGCCTTAACTTCTGGCCATTATTTTTATGATAACATTGTAATCACTACAGTAATTGCTGAGCCCTGGGAACACGACAGCATCGTACAACACGGTCAGACAGGGCACGAAACGCAAGCAGCCAGACGGCCTGATAGTTTAATTTAGCCAGATTACCTGAAACCGAAAGTGAGGACACCTGAAATGTCAGTAATAACACAGTCATTTTAGGCTACAGGAAAACTGTGTGCACACATCTATGGAAAGCACAATAGGTCAAAGCTGAACCAGGAAGTCAGTCAATTGTGATAAATGTTTACAATGGACAGTTTGGGTCATAATTTTACAATACAACTTTGTTTAAAGATGCATTCATTGATTTCTTTGGCCACTTGGGTGCAGGAAACTAAGCTTTAAACACAACACTGACATATTATAACCTTATGAAATTGTTGTGAAGAACGTGATAGCAGAGCAACATTTAGTTGGAGTCCTGTTGGGTCCATTTGATTAATGCAAGTCCAATATTCACTCCCATTTTAGCTTTGTTTTGGTCTCCATCAACTCCTGAGAGAAATAATCTGGCTCTTTAGCAGCTAAATGCTCCCCTATGTTCCACTGTGTTCACCAGCTACCTGCTAACAATGTCTGTCTGCTGTTTGGTGCTGAGCAGGTAGCCTACAATCAGTTTGTCAGTTGTTACATTACACAAAGTCGATCGATTGTTGATATCCAGATGGGTGACAAATTAAAGGAAAAACCTGAATAAATGAGGGGGGAAATATAACAAATGCAGATGCTTCAATATAGGTGAGAAGCATTTTCCTGGCATGGTTTGGGTCCCCTTAGGGCGAAGGGTCGATGCAAATCAATATAAAGTTGTTCTGAGTGATCACCTTTATACTTTAATGTAACATGTCAATCCTGACGGGAGTGGTCTCTTCCAGGGGGACCATGCTGACATCCACAAGGCAGGAGGGGTCACTGAATAGTGTAATGAGTATGAAAATGATGTGAATCATATGCTATAGGGCTGGATCCGAATATTCGACTATTCGTTCATTGGGTAGGTATTCGATTTTCAATTTTGGGATTCAAATATTCGTTGTTGTTTTTTTAAGGTGTGTTGATTGATTCACGATATCAACTCAGGCATTGAGTAACGGGTCACCGGCCGAGCCTTCCCCTTTAAGGAAGGTGGCCTTGTGGGTGATGTATGCATGCGGCAAGTTTGTTATGGGAAGTGAGTCTCTCATGTGTGTGTAGAAAAAGTACCTGTATGTGTGGCTGATACCGTGAAGCGCATGCTTCCATGGGTTGTTAAGTTACAGTAGTCAGCAGAAAGTGTCCAGATAAGCTCATGTTTAAGTAAAGCGGTTGTGAAAAGGGCTATGTATTGTGTTCACTGCAACAAGTGAATAAAGCACCTGTTTTATGCAATGTTACCACAACGTCACCCAACCACTCTTCAAAGCAGAGTTTGCCCGGACTGCAGAGGCTAGTTACCAACTAACTGACGAGCCAGGCTAAAGCCAATAGGTTGTTTGCATATGACGTCACGTCACTCCGTTGCTGTGACAACAATTGCACATGGGAGTCAGGAAGTGATTTTCCGCAAAGGAAGCACTATCACAAGCTCTCAAAATGCCAAAGGTTTGCATCGTTTATGTTTACTCAAATCGATCAAATCGATCAAACCACAAGGAGATTTTGTCAAGTACCAAAAGTTGTTAATCACATGGGGGGGAAATGCAAGAAATTGACCGAAAAACCCAGCAAAAATGTGAACCTTCGTCTGGAGTCAGGAGGAGCGGAGTCGGATAATGGTCGTGTGTGCAGTGACCACTTCGTCAAAGGTAAACAACTTAACATCGTCTAAACTAGCTCAGTACGGACGTTCCTCCGTCCATTCTGCTTTTCATTTCCTCACCTCCATCTGGACTTTGCGCGTCATAGGAATCACGTGACTGCAAACAACCTATTGAAATAGCCTGAAGAAACCAGAGGTCTCCAAACTATGGTTTGGAGGACTAAAACTGGAAAGGTAACACGCAAGAAAACTTTTTTTTTCAGTCTACAGCTATCTAACGTCAACGAAGAAGAAAAGGCAGCAAAACATCCTTTCATTTTTTGGAACAGCTAAAAAGATAAAAGTTTATGATGATGTAGTTAAAGAATGTACATTTGGCGCCAAAGGAACAGTGCCCCCCCCCCCAGGCTAATTCTCACCGAAACTTTGAAGCCCCAAAAATGGTATTCGGGATTATTATCGTTATTTTCAAATAATGAGTGAGAAAATGGATGGAACACATCCTGTTATAAAATAAATTGTTAGGTGAAGAAGACAAATTGTGTTTCAGCTCTTTTGTCTGGTGTGGAAAAAGCGGAAGCCAATGTCAGTGCCAAGGTGCACTGAAGCTGTTCTGGCAGCATGCTGTGGCCCAACACCTTACTAAGACCCTTTGTGTGAAGCTGTGTTGACTTTCCTCGAGCTAAATGTTAACGTCAGCATGCTAACAGGCTCACAATGACAATGTTAATATGTTGATCTTTAGCAGGTATAGTGTTGACCATGTTCACCAGTTTAGTGTGTTAGCATGCTAACATTTGCAAATTAGCAACGAACCCAAAGTACAGCTGAGGCCGATGGGAACATCATTAACCAAATTATTGGACAACCCTGACCTGATGATGGTGCTAAATGAAAAGTTAAGGGTTCACCAAAGTTATTAAAATGTATCCTGTGGGGGACATGAATGTGTGAACCAAATTTCATGGCAATCCATCCAGTAGTTGTCAAAATATTTCAGGCTGGACCAAAGTGGGGGAGGCGATCAAAGAGGTCCTCAGACTGACTGAATGAATCCCTAAGCATAGCTAAAATTATTGATTAGTGCAACATTAAACCCTGCATGATTGTCCAATTGCAATTGCTTTTTGCACAGTTGGACCTCCTTTTAATGTCGCTCTATTCCCAGATAATGTGGTGAGTACAAAGTCACTATTGCTTATAGAAACAATGGAAGAAACAATGAAAGTCAGAGCCAGGTGGTAATAAACCACAGTTATTCGTTCAGCTGTGGGACTTGACCTGGACCTGTTTTGTTTACTTCTCCAGGAATATTTATGGTAAAAAGGTTGAGTGAGTCAATGTCACACCTCTGCCACGGCACAGGAAGCTACATTTTCTTCATTAATTTTCATTGCACAATATTTTCATGGAAGTGCCTCAGAAACCCACATATGCCTTGACATTGAGTCGTCGCCCCAATGATCTCTATTAGGCTAATTAAGCCAATTAACCTACTGAAACAATTCAGCGAGGCCGCTGCAACACCTCGCCAACGCTGAACGAAACCCTGAAGGTACATCGCACAGAGGCGTGTGTGTGACTGATCCCTTCCCAGATACACCAAAAGGACAAGCACTGTTTCATATCATTACCATAAACAAATTAGGGCATCGCTCCCTCGTTAGGCCAAATATGTCTCATTAGTGCCACAGCTGAACAAACCTCCTGATTAGGCCTCACTGTCTCCCTTTGAAGCCCGCAAAAGGAGAGTCTATTTTTTAATTAAGCTCATTTGCATTTACAAATGAGAAGCTAATTAATGAGACTCGTTTTCTGGGGCTTTTCTAGTTTGGCAGGAAGCATGTGGAACAGTTTCTACTTGCATGCAGAGAAGCAAGAAGTAAAAAGAGGCCAAGAAAGCAGAAACTGTGGCTTAGAGTAACAAGGGAGCTGCGGTGATGTTGTTCGCACCCTTGAAACGACCGACCAAATTGATGTTGTTACATCATTTCAAATGACTTAATGCACAGACCAGAGAGAACATATAATTGAGATGTTTTTCATCCTTTTGTATGTTTCCTGCCCCATGAATTTACAAACAAGCTGATGACCAACTCATTTCTTAATTATAATCTCATATAAGATGTGCACAAGATTGTTCTGTTGCTCTGATGGGAGCGACCGATCGAAGTTTGTTTTTGTGGTTTCAGGCCTCGCAAACCTCCGGGGGAGCTCATGGTGGGCAGGACTGTGTAGGGGGAGGCGTGGGTGGCGTGTCATGCAAGGATAAGAAGGTGACAGGGCAAATACGGTGTGCACGAGTGTTCATGTGTGTGTGTGTGTGTGCATGCGTGTTAGAGGCAGAAAAGAGGGAGAACAAGAGGGAGAGAAAAAGGGAAAGAGAGGTGTGATATCATCAATTAAATAACCCTCCCACACAGCATCTGGTGCTCTCTCTCAGGCCGTCTGTCTCTTTCCAGACCGTCGTATGCTGATTTTCTGCTCCTCCATTTCTTCTTCCTCTCTCCCTCTCTCTGTCGTTTGGGAGCATCAATCCCTTTGTCTCTCAGCCTAAACATGCTAGTTAGCCCAGTCACAGAGCGCAGCCTCACCCCCCTCTGCCTCTCTAAGCAGTGCATCTTCCAATCCACTTCAAAAATACTCACAGGTTGGCTTGAATGCAGCAGCTGACGGGAGGGGGAAAAAGAGAAAGAGTTAATGCAACCAAGTGGAAGAGCGTTGAGGGGGGAAACCCACTGACCGCACATTAACCAGGCAGATGTGCACACTTTCATCATGTTGCTAATTATTTCCTAACTCGTGTTAACCGTGCTACCTCACTCGATGATGATTCAACAAGACACCTTTTCATGCTAATGAGTCAACTGTCCTCTCTGTCCCCCTCTGCCTCTTCATCTTCCGTCTGTCTTATCGTGGAATAAGGTCGGTCCGCGAGTATCGTGGAAAGACTAATACGAGATCGAATGATGGAGGATGAAGAAAGCTTTTGTATTAATAGGCAGAATCCAATTATAAGTTTGTGTGAACTGAGCTAGCTGGGAAAATGAATTTGCATTTTAACATGTCGTTTTGATGTTAGATTCCAAGATGAGAGAGAAGGATAGAGAGGGGTGGGGGGCTCTGGAATGAGAAAAAAAGGGGGGGGGGATTACAGATGTGTGATTTGGTGTGAATGGATCGAATCAGTGATTGGATCTTTCGAGGTAAGAAGTGATGAGTGAAAATTAGAGACCTTGTAACACATTAGGGTGAGACATAGGGTAATGTGTGTTTTTTTATGTCTGTCATGTTTGAGTTGGGTGTTGTGAGTGTGTGTGCTGACATGGGGTAATATCTCTCATTTAATGTGCCTGATTTTGGAATCTAGGTCAGCCTGGTGAATTAGAAACAATCTGCATCCCTCTGCATGGCTACAGCGAAGCCCTCCAATGAGGATCCATGCACATGCGCGTTCACACGCACACGACACCCACGCACACAAACACGCTCGCACACATCAGTCAAGCCCTAACAAATATAATCCAATTTTAGATATAAGCATTAGTATCTCAAAATTCTCAAAGATTTGAGAGAGGAAAATATAAAAGGAATTTCTATTAGGCCTGCTGACAAAAAAAAAAAAAAATGATGTGTGCCTTCGACAAATGAGGGCATTTTTTTCCACACAGCAGTTCAGTGCAGGAGAATGATGAGTGTGACACCAGTGTGTGGGAATGAGTGGGATTTGATGGAGTCTGCGCTTTGTTGTAGAAACACTCTTGGTTAATGATATGCCTCTCTCATCCAGGCCGACTCTCCGCTCCCCTCCCATTCCGCGAGCGAGGAGAGATAACGAGGTAGCAGACAGCCCCAAAAACTTCACACAAAGGGGAGAGGAATCAGCACAACGCACGATCTCAGCCTTCACTCGGAGAAACTTTCTCTTCTTCTCCGTCTCCTTTCTCCTCCGTCTGTTTCCCGACAGTCGTCAGATGCTTGTTCAAACTTGTTCAAATTCGCCTACTGATCAAGTAAGGGACAGCTGCACTTGTGTAACTCAAACGTTGGAGGGCTCTCTGGAAACAAGTCCAATTTGAATGTAGTATATATACAAAACTGAATTCAAGTGTAGCTCAATGTGGGAACAGCAGTAGGGTGACGGAGACACTTTGAGTCTGTGACTCATAACTATGAGGAGAATGTGCCTCCTGCTGCTCCGTGCACTCGCCTTGCATGTTACTGTATGTGGGTGTGCGTGAGATTGCGTGTGCTCACATGTATTTGTGCATGTATGTGCGACTCAGTGGGACAGAGTCTCGTCCCTCTCTAGAGCACCATGCTCTGATGGATGTTAATGTGGACTGACGCAGGGGTGTCCCCCGAGGGAGGGAACACGGCCAGCGAGGGAGAGGGAGGAAGGGTGTGTATGCGTGTGTGTGTGTGTTGGGGAGGGGGATTCATTCCTCTAATCCTCTCCCTTCTTCACGGAGCCGGAGCAGGGAAGAGGCACTGAACCGCCCAATGAATAAATAAAAGCCTCAGCCCCCGCCTCCCCTTCGCTCCAGCCTGAAGCCCTGCACAGGAGCACTTAAAAGCATTTTAACAAGAGAGTCACTTCATTAAATATGGACTTCCTGTCCGCAAAAACCCTAGAAGGAAAACTCTGGGTGACTTTTCACATTGTGAAATATGGGGAAGAGTGCGGGGGTGGAGGGGGGCATACATGGGAGATGGAGGCAGGAAAGAGAAACTATTGCGCAGAGAGACAAAGGGAGAGAAATATAGCAGAGCTGGGGGAAAAAAAGGATAAGCAAGGCGAGATAACAGAGGCAGTGAGCTGGAAACTGGCGAGGACCTTTCAGATCTCTCTAAATTTGTACAGAGCACACATCAGGTCAGTTTTGCATTCACAGTGTGTCCTTTTTTGTGTGTTTGCGGAGTGTTATCTATATTCAAAGCCCTGACGGAAAACAAATGTCATAAAATCATTACAGAGACGAAGAATAAGATTTAAGAAGAAGAAGAAGAAATAGAGGAAGATAAAGACGTGGCGGGAAGCAGCTATGGAAAGAAAATGAGTTCAGCTCAATAACATTCAAAATTCAATGGCTTGAAATCTGGCTGGCACCAAACTGTTTTTCAGAAATGTGAAGTTATGTAAAATGTTCAATCTGATGTCTGATAGCTTCCTTTGTATTTTCCGAAGCCTTTGCGAGAGTGGCTTTGACTGTCTAAGTTCAGCTCACTGTTGCATTATAAATAAACCATTTGTTATGAACAGTTGTGCTTGTGTTCAAACAGAGCGGCGTTAAAAGAGAATATATCACCTCTGAGCCCCTTCTCACCCAGAGATGCTTCATAAGTCACAACGTGCAAGTTCAAGTCAAGTGTCAAGTCTTAGTTTTGGGTCCATGTCACATCATGTCAAGTCTCCATAATGGATCACACATAACAATGTGGCTCTTTCTAGAAGTTTCACTGGCAGTGAATTATATACTGTTTTGTAATTAATGAGAGTATACAGCACCGGAACCAAACTTACATTATGGCCTTAAAGAGTCAAAGCATGTTTAATAATATAGAATAATGTTAATTCCAAACTGTATTTTTCATATGTTCTTCTTCTTTTGCTGGATTGTTTGACTCTGGAGGTAAATATGGAAATTTCATGGGATGGAGTCACCAAA
The DNA here is from genome assembly GCA_003416845.1 of Oplegnathus fasciatus. Taxonomy (NCBI): domain Eukaryota; kingdom Metazoa; phylum Chordata; class Actinopteri; order Centrarchiformes; family Oplegnathidae; genus Oplegnathus; species Oplegnathus fasciatus. The sequence goes on along the minus strand of NTHP01000843.1, from coordinate 54,716 downwards.
CACATTCAGAGACAAGTGATATAGTAATATGTAGTAATGATTAGAAGTAGCTCTTAACTCGGAGAAGTGAACTGTTTTGCATTTCTGAGTTTGAGAGAGTAGTTAAACATTTGGGAAATACAAAAATAGAGTTAGATGAGAAGACCTGGCCTGTTTGGTTGTGCCTAGTCTGCTATTCTCTTGTAGGTTCATGTAATTGGTAGATGGGGCCGTCCACTTGAGCTGACTGGGAGCACCTGGGCCCAATGCTCCCAGTCACTATACTGTAAAGTTTCCACCTTAGTCCTCTCTGAGAGACTCGCTCGGCTCCTTTATCATTTTTCCCACCAACACCTGCACACCATATTTCCCACATAACCACTGACTTTCTCTTTTGCAATTTAATTTACTGGTGCAGTGCCCGTTTCTAAACGTGCCTGTTCAGAACGGGCTGAGCGCTTGGCCTCCGGTATTGCTGCTTGCTGCTTTCTCGAGAAGCGCTCATCCAAACAGCTTCACACTCGACTCTGCACTTCCGTGGGTCCTCAGCAAAACACCCGCCAAGTGTGAAGTCGATCGGATGAACGGTTGTCGAGATAATCAAAGGACAGACAGGCAGACAGAGATTTCTTCCATTTATAGTTAGATGTTTTTGTACACAAATTAGTTCATTTAAGTGCATTTTTGGTGTCTCATTTAGTGATTTTACTTACGAAACTAAACTGATAAGCAGCATTCAGTTTTTATGCACGACATGTCAGGAACGAACTTGGTGTGCTCCAACTCTCAGTTCATTCAAATCAGGGTTTAAGACTTTTCTGTTTGCCACTGCCTTTTATTAAGTTCAATTTGGGACTATTTACTCATCTTCATCTTATTCATCTTCATCTTGCACTGCACTGTAACTTTTATTTTCCTGTTTTATCTGTTTTACTCCCATCTTTTTCTTAATGCCTTTAATGTCTTAGATAAAGCACGTTGAATAGCCTTGTTGTTGAAAAGTGCTATACAAATAAACTTGTCTTGCCTTGCCTTGAGTGCATATCTCTGTTATCACCAACATCATTGCCAACTGAACAGTGTATTTCTCTATTTCTCATCTCCTGTACATAAAAAGACCTTCACTCATGCACCTGTGTGTGTGTTTGTGTCCTATTTCAATGGTGAACAAAACATGCTCAACATTTCAATAGAGTTCCTCAGTCCACCAGAGACCAGTGCGGATAAAGTGGATAATCACTTTTACATCAAATGTGGACTGAGAAATGGATTTCATGAAGGTCAGGACATTGTAACTAAAAACATTAAGGACAACAAAGTTCTTCACAGCTCCTACTTCAATCAAAATGGACGCATTACAACCTTAAGCATTATTATAAACTCTCTATAGAGTACTGTGTGACAAAGTTTAGCTTGCTTTAAGCAGTGCAGGTGGTGACGGTTGACACATTTTCCCTTCTTACCCTGGTTGTATCTCTCTGCTAATACAGCTCAGTATTACATACCCATATACACGACTAGACTTGACCTGACTCAACTTGTCTGCTGATACCAGCTCTCATACTCACTGCCCTCTGCACTTACATGCCAAACTGCAGCCCGTATGCCAAGAACTACTGGAGAGACCGCTTGGGGGCTTCGGGATTCGCCAAATTCGTGTGTCAGACAGTGGACTCTTGTTAGCCTGTTAGCCTGTGGATACTATTCCTTACTGCCTGCGAACTTTGGCGAGACTCGCTGCAGCAGTTTGGTTGATAATTAGACTCTTAACTCCTGTGTTAACAGTGTTAATAATTGTCTTGCACATTGATTCAAACACTTTTAGCATCTCAAATGAATTTCTTATTTCTGCAACTGTCATGATACAACATACATACGCCTTGGCAGATTTTTGTTTATTCACTGTAACAGTAAGTAAAGTAAAATCCTTCATCTTTATGTAGACTACAGCTTAATATTTTGGATGGGTAACAAAGCCACTCGATACCGGGCAGCACATCCTATTAGCCTGCCCTGTACTGCTGTGGCCTGAGCACTGCCTAATACTGAAAGACTAGATTTAGTCAGTTGATCTTGAGGATTCATTGTTTAAGATTAGCTCATACATTTCCACAATCCATTACGTATGGAGTAACATGAACCTGGAGGGCCACTGTATAAAACCACAACTTGGACTATTCTACATCACCCCTAGCAGTGGCAGTAATGGACAGAACCATCTTGCACCTGGTGTGCAGGACTGTGGTCAGATCCCCACTGAACTGACTACAAACTGGGGATGTTTCCTTTGTTTTGTGTATGCCTGCATTAAACTGTTAAGTTGGCTGTAACTTTATGTTCTTACTGGAGTGAAAAGGTTGTATGGTCGTATCTCAGATATTGCAGTTATTGCCAAAACATGAGGCTAACAGGTAGCAATATTTTAAGCTAGCAACAGTGTTGCCAGATCCCGCGAGAGAAACAAGCAACCAGGTCTATGGAAACAAGCCCAAAAGAAGCAACTTGCCCCCCCCCCAAAAAAAGCCCAAACAGGAGGCCTACCACAATGTGTGTGAGAGGTCACTTGATCAATATATA
>NTHP01000843.1:17374-46991 GCA_003416845.1 Oplegnathus fasciatus | reverse complement strand
TGATGCTCGATGCTAAATTTTTCCAACATTTGCTCCGTCGTCGTCAGCAAACCTCCCACCAAACACCAACACTGTACCCACCACTGCAAATGACTGCCAAGACTGGCTGAATTAAACATTTATCACACCAATCCGCATCTATCTAATCTAACTTTCTGTCTCTTCTAAGATGAAGCAAAGGGTTTGGATTGGGGAGAAAGGCTTTACAAAGCAGACTTTGAGAAGTCTCTCTGATTGGGCAGGTACAGTGCATGCTGTCCTATGATTTGTGACAGCGGTGGGATTTTGGAGACTTTGGGTTGGGCGCTGGAGGTTGAATGAGTGCGAGGCTCAGGTTTGTTTCGTTCTTTTGTGAGTGCCTATGTGAAAAGCATCACGATTGGAGCAATGAATAAAATCACGGGCTGTGATTGGTCGCAAGGACAGCTAGATTCCAGTGCAGCAGAAGGGTGTCATGGCTGCCAGGTCCCTGTAGGTCTGCACTGTAAATCCACACATTAATCAGAGCCGGCAGGGAGAGATCAAAGGAGCCTGTTCAATCTTTACTCAGAGCACCACTTTGATGTGTGCGTGCATATGTGTGTGAGAGAGAGAGAGAGAGAGTGTGTGTGTGTGTGTGTGTGTGTGTGTGTGAAAGGGGGAGAGAGTCAGACAGAGTGAGACTGAAAATTAGGATATGAGAGACAGCCTGCAGAGAAAACCCTCATGTGTGGATCCTGCTGGGTCTAAATATACAACAGGTTAGCAGTAATCAAGACCTGGTGTAACTTTGAATATCAATGCCACTTAACACTAAAACATGTGCACTGTCCTTAAAAAAATGCCACTGCATCCACAGGACAAACAGCCACATGTAACAGTGGCAGTGTAAGGTTGATACAGCACTTGTACAGTGTGGATGCTTGCGACTAAAAGTCTGCACGCATGTATTTATATTATTGTGTACGTGCGCACATGAATTGTCCCTGTCAAATATGACAGCGCCACCGTATTCTCAGCAATACAAAATACTTTTCTGCCCCGTGGTGGTCCTCTTCTGTCACTGCAGTGTGAAGCTTCTTCCTCTCTCAGCACGCAGAGCCACAGCCAAAATGTGGTATGCCACCATTGTATGGCAGCTGAGCCTGCAGTTGCCATGGCGACCCAGAGCTGCAGCACAGGCTTTAAAAGCATCATGTATTATTAGTTGGTGTGTTGACACTTTTGCGTTTCTTCCATTCTCTGAATCAGAAGCTTTTAGTGCTCAGTCCTCCTGGAAAAAGGTGACGACTCTGTGTAGTGCTGTCACTTGAACACTAGGGGATGTGATCACAGTGTAAAATTGTACCATTATCGCCTGCACTGGATGCCTTTTCTCACTGTAGATCAATAGTTTATATGATTCAGCGGGTTTTTTGTAACAGTGTAGACACTGAAGCTTTTCTTTTGTCTGCATCTCGTTTGCGAATACCTTTTGTTATTGTGCCATAGTTAGATTAACATGAATATTGTATAAAATCAAGATATCCACTGGATAGGAGGAACATAACTAAATCACAAAAAATTACCTCAGGTAATACTAAATTGTTTTTGCTGACATACATATATACATATAGTATGTTGTCCATTATGTGTTTGAAGTATTTTATTTGTCAACTCATGGGCTTTTCTGCCATCTGCTGGCCAAAGTACCGTACTTTATCCTGTGGGTGTTGCTGCAGTGTTCTCTATGGGTTGAAACTCTGAAGCATGTTGTGTTTTTAGCCAGACTCGCACACCAATGACCTGATAATGTTTCAGATCTAAAAATTATTATCCTCTCCTCTAAAGTCAAGCAGCATCTCAAACATGAAAATGTAGTATGATCATGTCATTGGTGTAACAGGGATATAGTAAACAAGCTGTGGCTTCAGTCATTCAGACATTTTGACATGTCACAGTAGGAAAAGCAAAGGTGTAAATAATAAAATGAATGATGNCTGAATTCCATTTAGCTGCTTCAGTTTCAGGGTCCTGGTATTGTGCATGCTGGCTCACTGTCACACTATTATGGCTTGCTGGCAGTGGTGGAAGAAGTACTCTGATTTTTTACTTAAGTAAAAGTATCAATACCACAGTGTAGAAATACTCTGTTACAAGTGAAAGTCTTGCATTTAAAATTTCACTGGAGTAAAAGTACAAAAGTATGTGCATCAAAAGTACTTATTTTGCAGAATGGCCTATTTCAGAAGATATTACTGGATTGTGATTATTGATGCATTAATGTGTTCATCACTTTAATGTTGCAGCTGGTAAAGATGGAGCTGATTTTAATTACTTTATAAACTGCTGGGTAGCTTGTGAATTTCCTCCCAGGGATTAATAAAGTCTTAATTTGTAGTAATACATCATAATTTATTTGTCGATAATATTTCGTGTTATTAATCTAAATGAAACTGCAAAGTAACTAAAGTTATCAGATAAATGCAGTGGAGTAAAAAGTTCAGTATTTCCCTCTGAATTGTAGTGGAGTAGAGGTATAAAGTAACAGAAAATGGAAATTCTCAAGTGAAGCACAAGTACCTCAAAATTGTACTTAAGTACAGTACTTGAGTAAATGTACTTAGTTACTTTTCACCACAGCTTACTGGGACACTTGAATAGAACGTCGTTAATGTTATCAGTATCACCTGTGCTTTTCCTACTGGGACAAATCAAAATGTCTGCTGTGAAAAAGGCCAGAAGTTTGTGTTTGTGTAATTACTAACAATATCAAAAATGAAATAAATTTCACATGCTTTTGTTTTACAAGTATTTTTTCAATAAAACTGTTTTAGTTGTGTCGTTGAAGGTGATTTTTTCCTTAGTCTCTAGATTTGTTAGTGTGTTTTGTGGTTTTACGTCATGTTGGTCATTTTGACCAGTTGTTTGCATAAATTCAAACCTGTTGTTGTCACCTACCTGTTGTCTTTCTCATTTTGTTTTTATTGATCACTCCTGTATGAGTGCATTCATTTTGTGTTGCTTTTCCTCGGATATTCGATCCCACATTTCTCTGTTCTTGCTTGGTGTTTTTCTGCCATCTGGTTCACTGTATTCAGCACTGATGAACACACACAACCACAGAGAGATCACAGAGAGTATGAAATACATTAAAATGCACGTTTTTGATTATTATAACCAATTACATCAAAGAAAACATTTGACCACCATTGCTGTGTCAGTCAGATTTACAGCTCAATACACTGTTCAGGTCAGGATGTCATGTAAGGTGCCAAAGGGGTATTCAGAGTATATGTATTGTATAACAAATATGAATAATGTCACATTCCGATTTGGACTGTTTAACTACTACTTTAAATCCCAATTATAACGACAGCTGAACAATTAAGTCATTATAAGCTAAATACCAATTAGCAGTAGGTGTCAGTTTTAATAAAAGTCTGGTAATCACTATTTTATTAGTGGTTTTTCGAGGCAATATGAGGAAACCTGTACAGGTGCAGTAGCGTACATGTAACATGAAAAAGAGACAAAGTCTAAAAATGATAACACCATTTGTCAAACACATGATAATTACATTAGCAAAGAAGAACAGTGGTGACACATAGAGCTGNTGGGGTGAGTTTGTGGAATGGTTTAGATGGAGAACTCAAGCAAAGTACAAATATATATCAGTTCAAAAAGATGTACAAAAAAAATTGTTTTTGAGAGGTACAGGGATGAGGAGGGGGCCTTGTCTCTCTCTAGACTGTGACGCTCATTGTTGATGATGCTGTTGGGCACTGCACGATGATTATGTATGTGTAAATAGGATAAACATTAAGGTAATTATTTAAGTTGCATTTGATTAACACTAAGGTAAATATTAAAATTATACATGACAAACATTAAGGTAATTATTTATGTGTATGATAAACATTAAGTTCATTATTTAAGTTACAGAAAAGGGGTAGGACCATATAAGTGTATACTTCTTCCTATGCCTTTTCGGACATGTAATATTTATTTTGTTTATTATGTTTACTGCTCATTTTATTGGTTATTCTTGTTCTGTTTTCTTACTTATTATTTGTTACATGTTTGAAATAAAATCTATTCAATTCGATAACAATTTGTGTCTGATATGGTTTTGACACAAACAAGTTAAATTAAGTTGATAAGTCAGGTTTCCACAGCACACTTGTATAAGTTGCATATTGGACCATCCTAACTGGTTGTGAGATCATAAAATCATGCTTGGGGGTTCAGGCCTTAATTTCAGATTTAAGGTGAGCACAGAGAAACGTTTCTACTTCAACAGATGAATGTGAAAACAACCTTCAGACTCTGCACATCAAGGTCAAACATCTGAGAGAAATAACAATAATACATGTATTTCTACTGGAGGGAGACTTCATACTCAGTGGCCTCAAAAATGACCACCAAGTGATAGCCTACTTACTGGATTACAATATTTATTCACCTCTTCCTCCACAAGGTGGCACCATCACTCCACATTCCCCAAGAATATAGAATACATAGAACTGAGCCTGCAGGAAGCTTTATGGAAAGTCGAGCCTCAGATAGTCGTAGCTGATCACACATGAAGCCTCATCGTAGTGTAATGCTCTGTGCTGGACACTGAGTGGCAGCCTTACCTTCACTATTAAGTTCCAGACTTAGCTGGTGACAGTCAGGACACCTGTTTCTCAGCCTCAAGAGACATTTTACTTGCAAAAAGTCTGCTTTGGATTCTTATAAAACACTTACTGATTCACTAACCTTTGGCCTATAATACTGCTATAGGGGTTTATTCAGGAGTGAGTTCACAGTGAAGTTATTTAACCCTTTTTATCGCATGTGGCATCACTGTATTTGGCTGTAGGCATATAATATTGTCTTAAATGTATTAATAACAGCTTATATTTTTAATGAGATGTGACTCATTGAATACACCGACAGAATTGAAGCTATTTGTCTTTCACTAATCACTGACTGGCCGGTGTAAGATGCTACATTACCTGCAAAGGTGACTGAGCGTAACTTGTCCCTGCAGCATTTAGTGCCAATGCTGACTCTGCTACTGTAGCGTGCAAGGTGAATGGCGGACAAGGGCGCTTCTTCTACACGCCTATTGTTTCTGGGGTCTTTCCAGAGCAGGCTGCACAACTGAAACTACACACACACACACACACACACACTCAGGGTGTCTGTCACTGTCACGGCTGTCTAAACGCGCAGATCCAAAGCAAACAGTGTGGATGAGAAAGAAAGGGGAACCTGGAGGTCACGCGTTCAAACCTCACAACACCCTTATGTCCTGTCAGTGTCCTTCTGCTCCCCAAACCTGATCCCTCACTATGTCTGAGGGATCAGGTCTGATCCTCTTCAGACAGGTGAGTACTTTTTATCCACCTGCCTGTCTGGTAGCCTACTAATACATTAAAGGATTGCACTGACCGCATGTTGTCAAAATAGCAAAATAACGATTAAACATCTCCCCTTTCAAGTTTATTTATATGCTTTGTTAAACAGGCTTAAAAATGTTATAATAGCCTGTAATAGTGGACAATGCAGTGACGGCTGGGCTTGCGCCAGCATCAGTTTGCGCTGCAATTATCACGTTATGATTGAAATTGGGAGCAGACTTGCGCTCTTCCCGAGTTAATTAAAACGCCCCCCTGATTGGACGGGCAGATAATCCCGGCGGGCCCCGTGCTCCTACTAACTTGCGAGCAGGGCAGAGCGCGAGTCACAATCTGCCCAAGGCGAGGGAGGGCAAGAAAAACGCGCGAGAGAGGAAACCGACCGCACTAAGGGGGGACACGAGCGCTCCGATCTCACCGAGCACACAATTAGAGAAGTGTTGCTGAACGTGGGCTATGCGCGCAACAAGGGGGGAGCGCAGTGTACAGAGGAGGTGAATGCGTGTAGAGGCTCAGCTTCAGATTCACAGCCTCCTTCTTGAAGAGTCACTGCACTGACAGAGGAAAGGAGTGAGGAGAAGAGAGGAACTCCTAGAAAACAGCAACTCTCGGAGAGAACTACGTGAGTACAGCCTACAGTTTTCCAAACAAAAGATAGGATAGAGGGAGAGAAAAAAAACGGAAGAGTAGACTTTTTCCTGGTCAGAATCTGCTCTGGAAGAGAAAAATGAACGTCAGCGAAGAGAACCTGCTCAAGTCCATCAGCAACGACGCGCTCCTCGACCTGACGCAGCGCTACGGCCAATCAGCCTTCGGGTTTGGCGCTGGCCATGGTGCTGGAAGTCCCGGCCGGTTCCAGCTCACGCCGGCCACCGACTTCCTCTCCGGGCAGACCGCGAAGTCCAACGAGAGCGGCGGGGAGCACACGAGCGACGACGAGGACGGCTTCGACTCGCTGGAGTCCCGGAAGAGGGGCTCGTCGTTTGGGGACGACAAGCCCGGGGGCCCCCTCGCCAAGAAGTCCAAGGAGCAGCGCTCCCTGCGGCTCAGCATCAACGCCCGGGAGAGGAGGAGGATGCATGATCTGAACGACGCGCTGGACGGCCTGCGCTCTGTTATCCCCTACGCCCACAGCCCCTCGGTGAGAAAACTCTCCAAAATAGCCACTCTCCTCCTGGCCAAGAACTATATCCTCATGCAGGCTCAGGCTCTGGAGGAGATGAGGCGGCTGGTGGCGTATCTGAACCAGGGACAGACCATAACTTCACCAATCCCCACCGCCCTGGCGCCCTTTGGACAGGCTGCCGTCTACCCGTTCTCGGGCTCTGCACTCGCCACCTGTGCCGAAAAGTGCACCACTTACTCCGGGACACCGTCGAGTCTCTTCAAACACTGCAACGACAAGCCTTGATTTGGTTTTAATTCTCTCTCCTGAACTTTTACCTTTACTGCACCCGTGTCGGTCTCTCTCCCACTCTAGTTATTTTTAAATCATTCTGTGGAAAAATAAAACAAGTTTAGTCTGATGCATAATCTTAAAGTATGGTTAAGTAATTATACTGCGGTGTTTCATCCAGATTTAACAAACGCTACATAGATAATAAACTGTTTAGGCCTCCTTATAAGATGAAATCAGAAAAACCCTGTCGCTCGTACTTTACAGACACCACAGGCCACGTCCAAATTATGCGTTTGGGCACATTTTAGTTAACTTATCAGCTCTTATTTGTAATCTATGCAACATTCAACAACAACCACATGAAAAGTAGAAATGCGACCCAATCTCGACTTTTAGATTTAATACAGCAATTGTGAAAGGACTTCCCTTGACTGACTGTACTGATGCTTTGTGTGGGGAAAAAATGTGATGTTGGCTGATATATTTACTGAAACGATGTGTTGATGAGTTTGTTTGTTTGTTTTTATTTGAAGTCATTGCACATCTCACATGATTGTATTGTACAACTGTGGAAAATCACTTGCTCCAAGCCCGGCTATACTAATGGTTATATAACTACAGCCTATACATTGAAGACGCGTTTTTGGTTGTGTTGCAACATGGATTTCATATATTGTTTATATGTCTTTATAATTAAAACACATATCTATGCTTGGACCCGGTTTGCTTCATTTCAACAACCATTTCACTGCTTTAAAACATTCTCACATTAAGCACCCATTTGATAACATACATACACACTGAAATGACAACTTGCCACAACTGCATGCGACATAATAATTGACCTCATTTAAAATGATTCTTTCAAACACGTTTCTTTTTGCTTAGAATTATGTTGTGGGCATTATATGTTATAGTTTGACCTTAAAAAAAAGGCTGTGATAAAACAAAAAAGGGAAAAGGCTCAAATATGAAAATGAACCATAAATTGTTGCCGTGGACAAATACTAANAAAAGAAACGTGAAAACCAAACAGTCGCCTCTCACGCTGCTAAAATGATTTTCAGTTCTCACCCTCTGAGTGGCCCTCCCAAAATGAGTTGGCAACTTTCTTTTCTTGCATGAGAAGCCTCTGACATGAGGAGCTGGGTCTCAAGGAGCTCGGAGGGGCTGGTGGGGCCTGTTTGGCACGCATGTAGGGTCGGTGGCGCTGAGGGGAAGGGCGCAAGAGCCGCCCGGGGCACCCAGGACCTGTCTCTGGGTATTTGGGTGATTGCAGGCTTCCTTTGCGGGCTCTTACACTCTGGACAGCTATTAACACGATTTCAGCTCCTGTCTCCCTGCTCGACTTAATTCAGTGAGCGTTACAGGGCCGGCTTTCTTTTGCAGGTTTTTGTCTTGTGAGTGGATGGATTTAGAAAAGAAGCTGAAAATGAATGTTTGAAGTGGTGGTAGTGTAGTGATATTTATACTCCTGAAAACAGATCTGTGTGTTTTCTTTGTCCCTGATTGTCTTTATTTGTCTGTCACCTTTACCTGGAATCTGACACTTTCTTGGTCCACCTTTGTCCATATTGTGTTCATGGCTGCAACACTGATGTTGGTGCTATATTGTTGCTCTTTTTTGGTCATTATATTTAAATTTAGGATTTTCTAGGCAAATAAAAACACCTGGCTTGATAACAGTAAGAGATGCTTTTAGTGTTTTTGCAGCGTGCAAATTAACACCAGAGATGAGGAAGTTATAATATAATCCACTTGGAATTATCCTTTATATTGATTTATCAAACAGGCCAGTAAATATACTTGTTTTCCATCACAGCCAGTCCACAAAGTTGAAACAGAATTCATCTTTTGTAGTTATTTTTTATATGCTAAAACAAAATAAATCATTACTTTTAATCCCACAGGTGCTCTTCCTTTATAATTTGATGTTTGTGCCTGTACACAAACTAAGCCATGCAGTTTGGAATACATTTAGACCAGGCCAGTCCATTTATGCTAGTCAGAGAGTGACTAAGTGATCCTCCCCAGTCTCTTTCTTGCAATTTAGCTGCATGTCACAACAACAGGCCACCCATGGCATCTTAAATTGGCCCTCTGATGACACATGTCTTCTCTGAGGCCCCACGAGACAGTCAGGGCAGCAGGGATGAAATGTGACAAATGCTCTCGATGATGTGAGGACTCGGGCCCTGCGCTCCATCAGTCTCCGTACAGCCTAATTGCCATAAATGAGATGGTTGCCTTTTTGCACGGACGGCTGGGTGGTCACTCTCCCTCCCTATAGGCCTCTAATGTCGAGCTGCTGAAATATATGTTTTATTGTGTCACCTTATTATCTTAATGGCCATCAGCGTGCATGGTGGCAGTGTGTCATTTGGCATGTAGGCTACATCTTTACATTAAGACAGATTTGTGATGTTTGCTGGTCACATGGTAGCGTTTCCTGGCCCTTTAGCCTACCAGCAATGGATGGTGTGTGTACGTAAAATCACCAATTATCTTCATCTTTCCCTGTAATGAGATCTTTCTGCAGTTTAGGGATGTGTACGCTACATTTTGTCTGTGTATTTTCCTAGATAAATGCTTGCAGATGATTGAAACAACATTATTAAAGAAGTGGTAAAGCATGCCTAGTGCCTCGGGTATTTATGTTACTCTGCGTAACGTGTGCTGATTTCGTGTGATGAAATTCTCATTTTAATATTAATATTCATGAATACACAGTTAATGTCTCTTATAGCATTTGCATTCTAGTACAACAGCAGATAAATATAATTTGGTGTTTTGATAAATGAAACTGGTCAGAAACTCAATTAATGTTCAGACCGAGCAAAGATATAACATACAGTAAAATACAGACTAAAACAAACATACAAGAGGAGAATTCTTAGCGATACGATTAGAATTTTACAAACACATTCATTTTTGGAAGCAACAGAGCAAACAGATCAATGCCTCAATATGCCCTGGGCATGCCCCAGCAGAAAGTCTTCTATGTGTGTCAAGATGTAAAAAACAAAAACTCTAAGTGAGGCTGTCTGAAACACTTGAAAAGACTGCAATAATTCAAAAATGTCTTGAAAATTATGATTGGAAAAAACCCAACTAAAAACGCAACATTATTTACAGCGAAAAGGAAAATGTGCCCACTTAAAATATTCAGTGAAAATATCTCAGTGGCGTCTAGCTGAGACACACTTTGACCTGCATCATCTCTGCCCGCTCCTCACAAAAACTAATTTTCAACCAGGTGGAGCATTGCAGATGAACATAATTTCATCTATAAATATAATGCTATGTTAGAATCACACTGTTGCTGCCATTTGTTCCATGGAAGGTTTAATAAAATGTCAAATAATCCATGTAGTTCAAACTATTTAGCATTTATGTAAATGCACTATATAAATGTTTAGTAAATGTAGTTATGAGCAGATATAACAATTTGTGAGTATGATTAATGTACAGTATTTGTCAACAACTTCTCCTACAAGGACATATTTCACATTATTACAACTGTATTTTTACTATATCGTCATTCATTATCTTTTATACACCAGCCTCCACGTATGTGTGCCCACAGGAGGAGTTATAGTTGTTGACAAATAAAAATAATAAACACTTCAATTACATTATAGTGTGTGATAAACCATTTATTAAATGCTTTATACTGCTTTTAAAGGCTAAATAGTGGGGTTGGAGTGTTACTGTAATATTAATTCTACATACAAATACAGACTAAAGAGGATGAAATAAATCAGTTGTAGTAACATTAGAAAGAAGTGTTATAAATTGACATCTTGCTGCTTATTCTTACCTATCTATTGTTGACAGTGTCTTCATGCAGACAAACACACAGCACTACAGTCAGCGCACTACCACTCTCACGACAGCCCAGTGTGGTGCAGGAGTACGGACAGACTGTGTGATGTCTGTAAACATTTGTGTTTGCTCTCAGTGGGATAGAAAGGGAGTGATTTCATTAGCATGGCTCGGAGCTTTGAGGTATGTTTGTGTGCTTTTCTCCAACCCGATGGTATAGTACTAAAACCATATGCCCTTAAGTGCGTACCTCTGCCTAATGCATCTGACAGCGCTGTTTTCTCTAATTAAGTTCTCTCCATGTGCAAGTTCATGTGTCTGATGCACATTGTGGCACTTCATCTCAGACACACAGCCCTGCACACAGACTGCACTTACAACAGGGGCCTTGAAGGAAAATGAACATACTTCATCTCTGATTATGCTTACAGTGGGGGACAAAGGGGGTTTATAAAACATTCGATTTTTTTTTCATTATTAAAATTTGCTCACGGAAGCATAGTTGTGGCATTAGAGGCCAAGTGACGTAGAAGATTTGGTTGTGTTGGGCAGGTTTGTGATGGGGGAAGGGGTGAGGAGGTGGTTCATCAGTGTGTGGGGTGGTAGAAAGAGAGTGTAGTACGTGGAGGAAGAGAAGAGGTGCTGGTGCCCTGTTTTTGTGCCGGCGGTGGCACTGTAAGGACGCCCGCCCCCTCCTCACCCACCCATCACCCGTGGACCCCCCAACTTCTCTGCTCCACTATGACATCACACTCTGTCGTCCCTCCCAGCCCCGCCTTGTCGGAAGCGATGAGCGGGTGAGTCAGTTGGTTCCGAGGAGCCATGTGATTCGGGGCGACGTTGCTGCAAGTGCAGCGGGATGGGCCGGGGCCCTTCATTCGTTAATCAGACGTCTAAAGGGGGGTGGAGAGGGGATGTCTGTTTGTATGTGTCTGCATGTTTGTGCTTTATGTGTGTGTGTGTGTGTGAGTGTGTGTGCGCCTGTGTTTTGTGCTCATATGGCCGCAAACCCTCGGAACATGGCAGTCAGGCAAAGCGTTTTGCCTATCGCCACAAGGCACCTGACACCACGCATGGTAGACCCAGACAGTGTGGTAGGGGCCAAATTGGGCCTGGTGGGAGGGAGTGGAGATGGAGGAGGGATAGGCGGCACTGGATGACAACAGTCGGAGCCGTTGTTGAATATGATGTCCTACTCAGGGCCGCGGTGGCTTATCATCTCTCATAGGTGCTCTTTGTGTGTGGCCCATGTGGAGCTAGATCTCATGACGTCTCAGTTTTGCTGCAAGAATTCCCTTCCACTTTGTTAAAGCCTCTCTTTTCCCCTCCTCTTCTCTCCTGCTAACATGCCTTCATATTTCTCCTCCCTCCACAGTCCCTCCCCCCTTTTCTACCACTGTGCTCATCACTCTCACTCTTTCCCTTTTAGCTTGTTGTCTTGACAGAGGATACGAGCTGACAATCGGGGGCATCCGTTACTGTAGCATTGCCTAATCTCTGTAATGGCCCCACAGATACAGGACTGGTGGTGAGCAAACACTCTCTCACACACACACACACGCAAACACACCTCAACTGGCTGGACAAATGTACATGCAAAGCCCTGGGGTCAGCAATCATCTCTGTGTTCAGCCTTTTGTACACACCGTAACCTCCTTTCCGCACATAGACTACTCTCTGTATCTCTTTCTCCCTCACTGTCTCTCTCTCTCTCTCACACACACACAGGGCCCAGCACCCCTCTCTCTGTTCAGTACCAGCTGAGGAGCACCATGGTTTTGTGGGGAGCAGGGGGAGCTCGTTATCCTCATTAATTAATGACAAAAGCGATGTAATTGGCCATCCATAATCCTCCATGCGGAGAAGGTGTGACAGGCAGGGCCGGGACCATCCTCTACAGCAAGTGCAACCCATAAACACACACACTCACACAGAAAATGAAGACACATTTCAGCCTGTTTATGTGTGCGAGAGTGTGTGTGTGTGTGTGTGTGTGTGTGTGTGTGTGTGTGTGTGTGTGTCTAACTAATGATGCACTTAGCACGACTGGCTTGTAATTACAAAGTGTTACTAAAGGTTGGAACAGAAGGGAAGGGAAGTGTAAAACAGTATATTTCCAACGCTTCAGTTTACACAAATGAAGAACAATTCAAAGTATGTCACTTGAGTTTCTAATTCTTATCCTGTTGTGGCTGCAACATGCTGTACCCCCCCCCCGAATGAAAAGACAAGATTAATGGCACTTCCTGTCGCCGACGATCTTGCGCTAGCCTAATTAAAACCATTGGAACATGCGCCTGGCCAAGGATCAGTGGCTTTTAATGAGGAGCTTGTAGGCTGATTTGGGCCTCATTTTCTGCTTAATAAGGCCGGTTTAAAAAGTAATTTTGGAGGGATGTGACTCCTTTAAACCTGCTCATTATCAATGATAGCGCTTCACTTAAGTACTTCAGGAAACGCTGTGTTTAATTAATATTGTGTCGCGCGTGTGGATTAGCTGACAGGCTGGAATGGTGGAGTGCGAGCAAGTGAGCAAGGGAGCTAAAATTGATGAAGAACTTTCAAGGGCACTGATTTCATTAAGCAGCTTCATTACGGCCCAAATAACTCTTCATGTCATTTCAATGCTTCAGTCGCTCTCGCCCCACACACACACGCTCACACACTCACACACACTCGCGCATACACGCAAAATAATCCTGTGCTGAATGAGGAAGGTGCAGCAAGGATTTTTACATTTTAAGTGAAAATAAGACAATGACGCATTTGCTTCAGGCGGTCTTGATGACACCTAGTCTCTACCTGACAACATTTTCCTTCTTTGTGTGTAATGGTGGCATACAATATTTGCAGCGCTTTGTTTTGCCATTTTATGTATTGTGTTTGCTATTTTTCCGTTCCCTTCTCATTTCGCAGCTTTTTCTTTGAGAGCTCATAAACAGAGCTTTTAAGGTCAAGCAGTTTAAGGGCTTGAGAGAGCGCTGTGGCAACTTTCACTTTGCACTTCCAGCCCTCCCACAACCACAAGGCTACAAAGGCTCTTACGGCCTCTTCATCCCATTGTGATAATCTTCTTAGCCCCCTGACTCCACTGTTCAATATGTATAGAGCAGAAAAGAGCTGGACTTGAGGGGCTTTGAGTGTCCTGCAGCTCAGTCTCTGGGATTTTCCTCTCTCCAATTACAATTACAGACACAAACAGCAATTTGCTCTGTGACATGAGGCTCCTTTGTTACACTGTGACGAGGTTTAGTGTAAATCAGTCAGTCAAGTTCTCAGCCACCCTGCAGGTGATTATTTCTGATCCATTTACTTTGCCCTGCTGTATAATCTGATTTGTTTATGACAATGTGGCAAAATTTACTCAGAAGGTTTTATAGCTCTAAGGGCAACTAAATGAGTGAGTTACATTAGTGGGCGAACAAGGCCAGAGCAAGCCTGTATGGGTCCCTGATAAAGAAAACAAAAAAACATCACAAGTGCTCAAGAATAAGGTAGAAATCATATAGAAACGAGATAAATTAAACAAGACGAGTTTATAGCCGCTCTAGCAGCTTTGAGCTAAATGCTAAATGCTAAATGTCAGCATAGCAACATGCTCACACTGACAGTGCCACCATGGTGATATTTAGCATTTATAATATCTACCATCTGGGCGGCTGTGGCCCAGGAGGTGGAGTGGGTTGTCCAAAGTTGGCAGTTCGATCCCCAGCTCCTGCTGTCTGCATGTCGAAGTGTCCTTGGGCAAGACGCTGAACCCCAAATTGCTCCTGATGGTCAGGCCGCTGCCTTGCATGGTAGCTCGCTACCACTGGTGTGTGTGAATGGGTGAATGGGCAAAGCATGGAATTCTGGGCCCTGTACATAGGCAGTCTGTGAGGTCCCCCATGATTTTAAAATTATTAATTCAAGCGATTTTTGTGGGCCCCTCCACACCTTTGGACCCTGTAAATTAGTACCCTTTGCCCCCCCGTCCTACTCCCCTGTGGGTGAATGAGAGGCAAATTGTAAAGCGCTTTGGATAAAAGCACGATATACAGTAAATGCAGCCATTTACCGTGTTCATCATCTTTCAACATTAGTACAGTTGAGGCAGATGGGAATGTCTTTTGTTTGGTCATAAAGCATATTTGTCCTTTTGGAAACTTTCTTTTATTTTGTCCATAAAGTGTTGGACAAATTCGAATTTTGACCTGATGATGGTGCTGTATGAAATGTCTGGAGATCACCAACGTTATTATAATTCATCCTGTCGGGACCTGTGAATGCGTGCACCAAATTTCACAGCGATCTATCCAAAAGCTGCCATGACATTTCACTCAAAACCACAAGTGTCAACCTCATAGTGGCGCTAGAGGAAAAGTCAGGGGATCACTATAGTCATTAGGATTCATCGTCTGGGAACCATGAGTGTCTGGACAATATTTTGTGCCAACTTATCAAATAGATTTTGGGATATTTCACTGTATATGTGAAAAATTGCTGGTGTCTCATACAATCTCATAAGTATGTTTTTACTTACAAGATGTTCCCTCAAACTATTCTGTCACTGTCATTATGTACCTCTTTCTCTTCTTTAACCCTTGTCCTGCACAATTTGTAAATCCCTTTTGTTTTATAAGCTGTGGGACAAAGGCGCAGAAACAAGTAGCTTCCAGTTAGTTGACAATTCAATCTGGAATCAGAGGAAGGAAAAGAAGACAGAGGAGGGAGGGAGGGAGAAATACAGAGAAAACGAGGCGTTACAATTCGGGGAAGAGATAAATTGGGAGAGAGACATGCTCACTCTAATCTCCACAATGGGGACCTGCTTACATTATTTTCGGCATGTCTTGTTGATAGTATTCACACTGTACAACATCCTATCAGGTAATATCACAGTCTTTTGAAGGATTAGCAGGAATAAGAGGGGTTTTATTCTGTTTTGTGGAAGGGATAATTCCTCTGAAATATTCTAACATTTTCATACTAATATGGAAATGGATTTTTTTTTTTTTTTNTTTTATCCTGAGGTTTCTTGAGGACACCGTGACAGAAAAATGGATGGTTTTAGTGATTGAAAGAGACAGACAGAAACAAATAGTAGCAGGGGCTGCATTGTGGAGCGAGGAGGGGTTTCAGCAAAAATGTTATGCAATAAAGCCATATCTCTCTTGTTTCTCAGTAAGAGAGAGTGCCTTTCAAGGCTTTTGATTTTTGTCACTCTCTCTCGCTGTATTGACGGAGTTAGCTTTAGGCTGCTAATGCTAATGCCACAGTGGTTAATGCAGGAGCTCTAGATAAGCCACGGCTCTGCTACCTTGTTATTCCCTTTTCATAGAATGCAAATAAGAGGATAATAACACCGGATATGATCTGCGGAGACCGCTATTGTTTTCCAATTGTTTTTGGTCCCGAGTCAAACAACAGAAAAACACCTCTTGTTTGTTTCCGTGGCATCCCCTGCTGTTTTTGTTTTGCTAATATGAATATCTGGAAAGAGATGAAGTCACATGTGAGACGCACCAAACACCACGATGAAAACATCACCTTGTTAAAAGACAATATTGTTCTCAATTAATGAATCAATTAACTTATCTAACTGCCAGGCTACTGTATATAAATCATTCATTATCAATGCTCTGCTAACCTTCCAGTGTTATCTCAGTGCTCCAACAGACGTCCCCCAGGTCCCCTGTCTCAAGGTTGATCTGCACAGAGGATGGACAAGAGACAGCTGCCCATCAGTCTCCTGCTACAGCGGGCCATTAGAGCACGGCCTGTATTTGTGTCTACGTGTTTGTCATTTACAGGTTTAATTAGACACTGCTGTTAATGGAGGAGATGACTTTGGGGGCCGTGGATGAATGACACTCTCAGGCAGCAGGGCTACAATATGTTTCGCTAAGAGTTGAGGAGGGGAGGTGAAGAGAGGAAGCTACGATGGAGGAGTGGGGATAAAGCGGGGGGAAATAGTGAAGGGTGAAGGGAGGGTCATATTGATATTATTTATGAATGGATGGTTCTGTGTGTGTGAAAATGTGTATATATGCGTGTGTGTGTGTGTGTGTTTGTTAATGGAGCCCCATACTGTATATCTGTTGGTCCAGGTCACCTGCCGTTCCCTCTGTTGTGTTAGGGATTATCCCAGGAAGTGAATTGGAGCAACAGTAATGTGAAGCTTGCCTCTTACTGTAAGCCCGCCCAGGAGTACGCACACATGCACACACACACATGCACACACACACACACACACAAACTGATGTGCACACTAAACATGCATAAGTCATCAAAGGGCCGTAGTGGTGACTTTGCATGTTGCTGGGCAGTTAATTATAAATCATATATATATATACTGCATTACTGCTGACCAACATTCAAAAAACCATATAAATTGTTAGTAGCTCATGGCTGCCAATCATTTCAGCATAGCTGAAGATTTGTAGAGACTTTCAACTTGCTTAAGATTCATATTTTTTATAATAACAAGTAACATTTTGTGGTCTTGATTTACACTTTTTGGCAAAGTCATGTTATTGTCTGGGTGGCAGCTAAAAATAAAAGTGACAAAATGTGATGGATTGTCTAATTTAAGTTTCATGTGTCGGCAAGTTGGTTTCATACTGTGAAACGAACGGCAACCATTGCCTACTTGGAACAAATCTAATCTAAAAACTAAAACTGCAACAAGCAGTCAATTAGTCAATCAACTGAAAATTAATTGGCAACTATTTTGATAAAAGAATAATTGTTTTTGGTCATTTTGTTAGGCAAAAATGCCAAACATTTGCTTCTCAAATGTGAAGATTTGATGCGTTCCTTTTTCATACATGACAAACTGAATAAGTTTAGTTTTGGACAAAACAAACAACCAGGCATTGTTAACTGTTTTCTGATGGACTGAGAAAATAATTGGCAGATTAATCAATAATGAAAATAATCATGAGTTGCAGCCCTACTAAAAACTACGTTATGATATGGAACGTGGTGTGCTGACATGTAGAGTGTACCTGATTTGTGCCTAATGTTTTAAAACCAGTACTTTACCGTCTTATTTGTTAACATTTTGTAACAACCAGAATCTAAAATCCTGCGGCACTTTTGTGATGTTGTTTTGAGTTTCACAGGTGCTTCCATGCTACCGTGCAGCACAATAAAAACATGTTTTCCTCAAAACACACACCGCTCATAAACAAATTAATTTATTACTTTTTGAGAATGGGAATGCTAAATATTACTAATCCAATCCCATCAATCGTAATCTTTCTTCTATTAATATTGCAAACAGTAAAAACTGTGTTTTGTGATCCAAGCCTGGGAATTACACAGGACACATTTATATTATCCCCTTTTGAGCACACACACACACACAGAGAGAGAGAGAGAGAGAGAGAGAGAGAGAGAGCGAGAGAGAGAGACTTCTGATCTTCCTTATAAGGTGAACATGAGATTTCTGGTAATGTCCCGGCTCCATTTTCATTTTAATCATGGCAATGGGATCAGACAGGCTGGTAGGGCGGGCTTGGCCTGGCTTGGTTGATTGTTCTGATTGAGTTTTCTTTGTTTGGCAGATATGTAATACAGCCTGCTTAAGAGGATTTGATAAGGGGAAGGAGGTTATTGTGTGATTTAATCATGTTCACTGAGGTGAACCTGCACTTGTCCACTTCCTGACAGGCAGACAGCGGCCTTAATGTCTCAGTACAGAGAGGGACATTAAAACCATACTGCTGGTATGCCACAAAGCACTGTAATGCATAGTTTAAGATAGGACATGTTTGTGCCATTTTTCCCATTGTTCTTGAGTAATGAGTGATGGAATATACAGTATATAATGATATGTATTTTTTAGGGTAGTGCACTTCAATGTGTTTTGAATTTTAGATTACAAAAAGTGGGATTAATAATGATATGGGCTGCCATTGTTTTAAAAGATGAGGCTGGCAATATTCTATATTTTTCTCATTGTCATCGTATTGAATATATACAGGACTTTCAGTTTTTAAAAAAAAGTCTAAATGATTTCCTAAAACACCTGGGCACTTTTAGTGAGTCACTGATGTGTTTAAAGTCTTTGACAATAATGTAGATCTATGGCACAGGCTTTAGCTACACAGGGAATACTTGCCAATGGGATGAATTCATTGTTGGCTTTGGCTTTTTCATGGGATTTGTTGACATTAAGAAAGATATAGAATTTCACCAGACTTATCCTTTAAGGTTTTGCCATCACAGATGCACAGGTTGAAGAGAAGTGTAGGATTTGGAAGGTGGGATGTCTGGATGGGTTGTGTTTGGTGTGGGAGGGGACCTTTGACACTTTAATGTGAGACTGGATGGTAGGAAAGATGGATTAGTTAGAGGAACATCCCTAGACAGATAATAGACAGATTATGGATAAGCAAATGTCATGAGGATAAACTATGTCATGAACAATGCACAGGACATTGGGGCTTTTTGAGGTAAACTGAAAATGTACATGTTTGAACGTCTACAGTGGTAACTAAATCCATTTTAAAATGGGCATGAGGGCAACCTAAACTCTTACTATACCAGCTATGTATAACAGACATTTAGTTGTTCCTCATGCCTACCATATTCACATAAATGACAAATGTGGCCACCAAGGTAAAAGCAGTGCTCTAAATATGTCCATAAGGGTTTGCTGATGTCTAACTGGTCTTGCCGTCTGCCACTGGGAGGATTAAGCAGGCTGAGGTGGTGGGGTGACTTCCCCTTCCCCTGATGTTCACTCTCCCTCTTACATTTTCACTCTCCACGCGCCTCATTAACACCAGTAACAATAATCATCTGAAGAAATAATCATCACAACCTGATAGATTCATCTGCAGTTACTTCAGGATTGCAGAGACGAAGCAAAGCAAACGTGTAGTGTAATGCAGTGTGTGTGTGTGTGTGTGTGTGCGTGTGTGAGAGAGAGAAAGGGAGAGAGGGGCAGAGAGAGAGTTAAGCCTAGCATTAGCTTTGCTCAGTTTGTGGGTTTTCCTCCATCAGCAGCAGTATTATTTACATGAGTCCCAGCGGGGTGCCTGCTCCTGGTCCAACACTTCAGCTGGTTACTCGTTGGTGTTTTGACATGACAGTTTAATCTAGATTGAGAGAAACATGCAAATTCCTACGTCTGCTACTAGACTACATGGCAAATATCATATATTTTTACAGTTTGACACGAACAGTTACATGATTTTGATAGAGTGGGTTTGGATTTCCTAGATCTAAGCATTACAATATTAATATACATTTTTTAACAGTGTACCCTTAATTACTTAATCCTCTTACGCCCCACCCCCCCACCCCATGCTCTGAAAAACAGGGTCATCTTGCATGTGTGTGTGTGAATTTGTGTGCTTGTATGTACTGTATATCATGTGAAAATCTACTGTATGTGCATGTGTGTCTAATATGTCCTGACATGGTACCCCCACCCAAACACAGCTCCATGACCTCAACAAACGTTACCCTTCAGCCCCTCCCTCCACGTCCTTCAACACTCAGACCAGGCCTGTCAAATCCTAATCAGATCAGGATATATGTCTACGCACATGTACAGTATTTATTATCGGCCACAACCAGAGTGGCATCTTTAAACTTTGATATTGTTCCTCATATATTCACCAAAATCTTCTATTCTGCAAAATTGTCAACATGGAAGATGCATTTTCCTGTATTTTGTTTTACCTTTATTTGCTGTTCTTTACAAAATACACACATGAATTACTACTTCAGTGTCCAGTTGCTGCATATCAGCTAAACTATTTATTAAAAATTCCTCTAAAATATCTCCAACTTCTCCTATCTCATGGCATTCGGGCCTACCGACTGTAGAGAGGCTTTGTGGCTGACTTGCTGGCTGGTTGAGTGTGACTGGTTGGCTTAGCGTCAGCTGTTGGCCCAGCCAGGCTCAGCTCAGATTGCTCCAGATTAGGAGATGGGGCACTCTGAGAGCAACTATGATCCATATTAAAGCTGCATAAAATGAAAATTGCAAAGATTTAGAGGCGGATCATAGGCCACAGAGAATTTAATCACAACCTGGCAGTGTGTGTGTGACAGTGTGTTTGTGTGCAACTCTCTGCATAACACAGAGCGCGTAGTGACATGAGGATTATCGATGTAGGCTGTATTTACTTATCAACCCAGTGTTCAGAGATGTATCACAAATGTTTTATCAGTGCTGCAGTTCCTCTCTGTCATGGCTACCCAAGAGCATGATGATGCATGAAAACTGAGGGTTTTTTTTTTTTCATGTTTTAAACTTTGGAGACAAATGTGATGTGTTCACAGACAAAAAAAAACTAACGGACATGCATTTGTTCTGTGTTGGTGTGGAGTGGGCGAGAGAGTGTGTGTGTGTGTGTGTGTTTATGTGTGAGCACAGCCGGGGATGATACTGTTCCAGTGTCCTCAACACTTGTAATCCCCCTAAAGCTTTAAATACTGTTACTGTGTATTCAGAGGGTAGTCTAGTAATAGATAGCTGTACAGAGGTCCTAAATTTTTGATCGTAATATTTAAACTACATTTTCTATAACATCATAAAAATTGTGCCTACCTGTCGCTTCAAAACTATTCACTGGATCTTACATAACTCAGCACTAACTGTTTTTTTAATTTCACACTGAACTCCTGACAATTATACAGTATATCAGACTCAACTTTGGCACATAGTTATGATGAACAAAGACTAAAAATGTGATCTAGAAGCCTTTATAATGTCTTTGTATTGGTGGAAAGTAATTACTACTCAATTACAATTTAAGGATACTTGTACTTTATACTTTATATCTCACTACATGTCAGAAGAAAATATTGCTGCACTACATTGTTTTGTATTTACTGTGCAGATTCATACAAACATGCAAAACATGCAATCAGACCATTTAATATGATAAATTGTTGTAGATGCAGATTAAACTGCCCAATAGTACAAAAAGTTATTAGAATTAGCTTCATCTCGACAAACTACAACATTATAATTCTCTTTAGACATTAATCCTTAAATAATTACAATCTAACATTATAATGACAGGGACCATTCTGCATAATGAGTACTTCTACTTTGATACTTACAGTAAGTCAGTTCCACTGATAATGTTTCTATACTTTCACTTAAGTGAATAATTAATGCACTTTTACTTATAATGGAGTATTTTTTACATGGTGGTACTTGTACTCAAGTAAAAGACGTGAATACGTATTCCACCACTGTGTCCATCCTTAACAATATTGGTAATTGATAGATGGTTTTGTATGATGACATAACATCAGTAATAAAAACCTTTCTATTCCTTTACAGTGAATGTTTTTGGTGTATGCGTGTGTGTGTAAAGAGCGTGTGTGTTTGCAGCCATAGGCTACATGTGCTTGAGAAACCTGACAGAATTCCTGACTTGTGCCCTATTTGTGCTCACCTGTATCTGCGTCTCTGCTACATCTAAACACATGTGATGTTGCCCACATGATTTTTCTCTCTCTTTTTCTATCACTTTCATTATCTCTTTCTCCAGTTTTGTGCAGGTTTTTGTTGCATGTCTCTCTTCTGTTAGCTGCGTCCTCCTCTCTTTCTTCCTCCCTCCCTTTTCTTCCATTCCATATTTCCAAATCCCTCTCCAAGAGCACATTGTGTATGTGTGTGTGTGTGTGTGTGTGTGTGTCGGCATGATCGTACACACATACACACAAATGTGCGCGCGCACACATGCACAGAACGCAGACTTAGATCGAGCAGATGGTGACCGTATTCATTTTTTCCCCGACTAACATTAACCATTCATTATAGACAGCAGACTAAGCCAATCCCACATCCTCCCCCATGCAACACGTACACACACATCCACACACGCACACACATAATGTCCAATAATTTTGCCATTAGCCCAGTGACGGTCCCAAAATCTTGCGTGCCCCTCAGTCAGTGTTGATACTCTCTCCTTCCAGACGGTCCCAGCTCTGCTCTGACTCAATCTGTTGACATTTCTGATTCCGTCCCCATGACTCAAATTTCTCCTCCTTCACTTCAGCAACCCACAACAGGAATGAGGAGCATCTGATGATTCCCTCTGCCTCCCCTTCCATCCTTTTTTTTTTTTTTTTNTTTTTTTGTCTTTGTTCCTTCTACTTTCACTGTCTGGCTTCTTCTGGCAACTTCCCCATAAGTAAGAGACACAATCACTCTGTTTTCTTCCTTTGTTTCTCTTTCCCACTGTGTCTCATTTACTGCCTCTCTTCATTTCTGTCTCTCTGTAATCAAATAGGAAAAAAACTAAAACCTGTTAGGCGGTAAATCAGGTTTAATCTCTGGCTTGAAGAAAAGATGAACATTAATCCACATCTGTCCATACAAATGTTTACCGCTCATATTTCAGACCTCATTAGGCCCTGCTGCTAAGCTGCATGCTCACGGTTATGTGCATGCATGCTGCAAGAAAAACAGAGAAAGACATAGGCAGAGAGACTAAAGTGTGTGCAAAAATGTGTTTTTGTGTCAAGGTTTGTGTGCTTGCAGACGTGCACGTTCAGCTCCTTGTATGTCTCCCCTGCAGTGAATGCCATCTGAGGAGGTTTTGGCCCTCTGCCTCTTTGTGTGGTCTGAAGGGTGCAGAGGCAGAGAACTCTCACACACTTAAACTAATGAGGGTTTTAGATGCAGTCAGAGAGCAGTGTGAGTTAGTGTTCCTCAGCCACCCGCTGGACATCAATCGCCCTGCGGCCTGAAGGCATTACTCAGTTCCCTTTGCTAAACTGCACCCATCTCTGCCCTTTACACACACGCACACAGACATACACACTCTTTAACAGACCCACATGCACAGACACAGTTGATGCATCCTGAGGAGTCTAAACTTTCTGTGATCTACACCAGAAAGAAATGTATCAACATAGTCTCCAGCAAGCTCTCTGAGAGAGAAGCAGGTATTTTCGCTGCAAGAAGTGGACACGACAACATGAGCAGCTGTAAAAAAAATATATATATACAGCTTAAAGGTACCCTGTGGAGTTTTTGACCACTTGGAGTGCTGTGGAGCAGTGTTGTTACGAGTGGATCCCTGTTTTGTTTGTAAGTATGCGAGCAACGTAATGCACACCACTGCCACTGCTTTCAGTTTTTCTGCTGATTGACGGTTGGTGGCAGTAACGCACAAAGAAGTGTCGTAAAGGCAGTTAAAATCAAGACTGCAGGCTTGCAGAATGCCACCAATAGATATCATGTGCTACATACAGTATATCACAGGTGTGTCAGCTTGCATTTGACTGTCTTTATCTATTCATTTTGTCTGCCGTGTCTACATTTTTGCAAAGTACAACCCCTCCCCCAAAATACTGTAAGGACAGAAGGCATTAACACCACCCCTGTCTGTCCTTTTTTTCTCCTCTCCATCCAGCTCCTCTTCTGTCAGTCACCCCGGTGCCCTAAAACTGTCCTAAATGACTTAATCTACAGGGCGACAGTACTCCAGAGAGGCTGGTGAGTGAGGACGGTCTCTGTGTGCTGTAAGGGGATTGCTGTAATTACTGGGATCTGTGCACCGTATTTATCTTTTCAAGGGACGGGTGATCCTGCCATAAAAAGCCCAACATTTGGCAGTTAACTAATGCACACCATTAGATTGATTGTGCTGGATTTCTGTTTGTGTGTGTATGTGTGTGTCCCATATTTCGCTGCTGCTGTCATGCTCTGTGATGTGTGTTTAATAATGCTCGGTTGTTCTCTGTAATCCTGATTAAATGGGGGTTAATGTGTGTCTGTTATACTTTTTCACAGGCTCTCCGACCGTGACCTTCTACGACTAAAGAGTTGGCATAAATGGACTGGCTTATGAGGCATGATTAGACGGAGGGAGATGCAGCGAGACAAGGCAGAGGTGCGAGGTTCAGGTAGCATCAATGGGTCCGTCTGTATTTGCTGTCTTGATGTCTCACTACGTGGGAACAACAGAGACAGAACGACTGAGATTTTGTTGCGAAATAAATAAAAACCATTGTCTGATATGCTCTTTTCTTAAACATAAACCTCAGCAGCTTTCAAAATCTGACATTAGGAGTACAATAAAAGGGAGAAAATAATGAAAGAAAATGAAATTATCACTCTTCTTGGATGTGGCAGAGAAACAAACAGATTGACCACGCTCTTCTTTCCAAAATCCTCCCCCGTGCAGGCAACATGTTCCTCACGTCCATCTTGGCTGTTTTTTCAGATATTTGGTGTCAGTGTGTGTGTCTGTGTCTGTCTGTGTGTGCGTACGTGTAAATGTGCGCACGGGCTCGTGTGTGCGGGTTGTGAAGACGGAGGCTGCACCAGGCTGTCCAGCCTACACACAAACCGTCCCGTCGTTAAATCACCTTACTGTTCCATCCACCATCCACTGCCCTGAGCATGTTTTTCATTTGATGTGTGTTTTGGTTGAAATGAAAGACACACGGGGAGAGGAGAGTGAGAATAAAAATGCAGGGGTATCGAGAGAGGATGCATAAACATTGGATGTCAAAGTAACTTCAGACTGTGTTCTCTTTGCATTAATAAAACTAACTTTTGCCATCTTTGTCACTTCGAACTCTCTTGCACACACACACACACACATACACACACACACACACACACACACACACACTCTCTCTCATTTAATTTCTCTACTCTGTCCCCTTTCTCCCACTTGTTCCTTATTAATTTTTATGTTTCTGACCTCGGAAACAGGCATGAGTACACAGATATATTACAGTAATTATCTAATTTTACAGTGCCATTAAATGTCACAGAAATCCAGAGTTATGGCATTAATACAATAAAGAGGGTTTGGGCCAGAGGGATGATAACTTAATACTGGACCAGTCTGTAACAAACTGTCTAGTGTGGATATTTTCCAGTTTAGTCAGTGTCTTTCATAGTTAGTTTGACACCGTGTGCATGATCAAATAAATCTATTAATATTAGTTGAAATCCAGTGTCATGATAAAAGCATTTCATGAGAGTTTCAACAGTCAAATGTAAAGTTTGTTCAACTGAAACCTGTTTTATATTTAGCTAAATATTCTGAGCACAATCATAGCACAAAACATACATTTCACATCCTCATTTCTGTATTCAGACAACTATGTTTTCCACCAGAATTCAGTTTTACAACATATTATATTTAGATTCTCCTCATTTTCCCGGATCCTGGCCGGCAATAGTGTTATTTACTGTGGCTCTGACTGAGGCACATTTGGGAGCAGTTCAAATTCAAAGCTGTGCCAATCTACTCGTTCCTTTTTTTGTCTTTTTTTTTTCACCCCCCTCCATCGCCCTCTATTTCTCTCACTCACTCTCCACTCATTTCTATGTACCTATGTCCCAGTAGATGGAGATGTGAAATATTTAAACACACTTTGTTGTTTGGGGACAATGCACTTCAGCAGATGGGCCATCGCCGCACAGACCCCAATGTATGCAAATCTCCATACAAAGCAGCCCAGGATGTTTTCAATATAACACAAGTGCCTCAGGCCCTGTTTTAATCCCTCTTTACCCGCAGCCAATGCTCTGTTTCATCCAGTCAAACGCCTTAAGCGCTATGTCAACTTGGACATCTGGCCACATAACTGAACCCAAAAAAAAAAAACGTGTGCATGTGTGTTAGGAAGGGAGCATGTTTATGGAGGGTTAGAAGGAGAGATAAAGGTGATATAGTGCATGCTGTTGAATTGAAATATCTAGAGATGAAATTATCAGTGGCATCAGTGCATCAAAGGACCAGGCATTGTAGTTTCTGAGGTGGATTCTTCGCCCTCCACACCAGGGGAAACAGGTGCCAGTGTTGCTTTCTTCATTGTCTCTTAACTTGTTTTGCTGTTTTCTCACTTGTTTTTCTCACCCCCACCCTCTAGGAATAAGCAAGCACAAGTACACACACAGGCACGCGTGCATATGCGCGCACAGATGCGCCAACACATACACGCATTTGTTGTACACAAATGTGGCACGGTAACACACGCATGCTTTGCCTGCAGACTTTCTGGTCAGAACACTGATTTCTGTCGTTGTGACATCTGAAGGGTGCTACAGCACAGCCAGACACCTGGATACACATGGCATCCTTCACTACTCTGTGTCAAAGTCCACGTGTGCGTGTGTGTGTGTGCGTGAGGGTTTGTGTGCACGCTAGGTGTCCGTTAGGTGTGGGGGAAGGTGCCATAGAAGGCAGCATCTCCTGAGGGGTAACTCATCAGCTTTTCCTGGATGGACCACAAGTTCAGATGCTTGTGGCAATGTTGCATGTCCTCATTGACCTACATGATACAGAATACACATGTACATGTATGTGCAACATACCTCCATGCAAACCTACATGTGTATACTGCAAGATTCATGGATTCACATGGGAGAATGAGTCATATCTGATCATGCAAATCCTTGCAAATGTGTGTGAGGAGAGGACGGTTTATTAGGTTCAGTTTCTAATTGAATGTTACCTGAACTCTCAGGGAATTAAGGTTGTCAAGGAAAATAAAATGTGCAAAAGACAGCAGTTTATAATGTGTTGGACTACTCAAATACACTATATATTGCATGAAGAAGGATTATAATGCTCTCTGGTTCATTTGCATGAACAATATGCACACAATCACAAGACAAAAGAAAATGTTTTTTAAATTGTTAACATGCATGTAAAATTATATGTTTGCAATATATGTTCATTATGTTTATATAGTATCTAAAACAGGTTAGAAAACGGCTTTTTAAAAAAGACATTGAGCTGTATTTTCATCACCTTAAACTTCTTTGATTATAATTTAAATGCCTTTTATTTCCTTGAGTAAGAGCCACTGATTTATTATCTTGTATCTGATGTCCTTGGACAACATTAAATGCCTTCACTTTCTTATTTACAGCTTAATAAAACAATCTGGATGAAAATACAGCGTGGCCCAGTGCTTAAATGATGGTGAATATTGATGGAAAACATGGTCTAAAGAATATTTCACCTGGATATTCAACATCTCTCCTGATTTTCGTCAAATTGTACAAATGTGTTCAGGTTATGAGTAGCCACTATATATCGGAGCTCTGTAAGCATATTCCTTTTGCACTGTGTTTGTAGCTGGCATGAGAGAGACTGCCTGCAGCTTGTGTGATGGTCTGTGGATATGTGTGGATGTGGGGGGGGCTTGTGTGTGCATGTGTACTTAAACCTCAGGCCATAAAACTCTGTGTGTGTGTGTGTGTGTGTGTGTCTCATTATATGAATGTGGTTGCATGTGTGTGTGTGTGTGTGTGTGTGTGTGTATGCAGGGGAAGAAAGAGTGTAGGTGAGTGCAGAAGACAAACCTGTCAGTTTCACAGCTGGTTTCTCTGGCTGCAGGGCTCAGGCCGGAGCAGGGTGACACTCAGCATCACAGCACCACAGCACAGGGCCTGGGGTAAACACACCATCATATACTGTAGGCAGATGTACACACACACACACATACCTTGGTTGGCTGCCCTCACCCGTAAGACCAAGAGACCAGTGAAACACACCACCTGGGCAAGTCATCGTATCTTGTCAAAGATTTTTTTTTTCTTTTTGGCTCGATGGAGGTGTGAACAACATCACAGACCAGATTGCCTGGCAATGGACTGACCATCATGTTGTAAGGAAGGGGTGGGAGGAGGGTGGGGGGTTGAGAGGAACACAGAGTGAGAGAAATAACAAGAGAAAAGTATAATGTAAGATGAGAATGGCTTTCTTTTTATTAGCTCTGTTGAAGGACGGAGTTGGCTTGTCTGCCTGCATCATGAGCCACAGTTGCTTGATAGGGACTATCATGGCCGCTCTTGACGCATTATTGATGATAGAAGTTGATGTGGACTATTAGCTGGATGGGCCCTTCCTGTGTCAAGAGTAGATGGTGTTCCCATCCTTTGGTCTCATTTCGGGACTCGCTTCATAGTGTGTTCCCGAGCGAAGTGGACTCTCTGTGGGGAAAAGAGCCTCAGGCAGTCCCGACCCCCTCCCAACCAAAGCACCAACACACACACATCCTCCACCATCCCCATACATTTCCATCTCCACTTAGATGGAAGTGATGGCAATTTCTTCAGGGTATTTGGAGGAGGTTGGCCCTTTTTTTTTGGTTCTCATAACCAGTACAGTTAACAAGCAAAAATCACATCGAGGTAAGTCAAAAAAGGACAGTTTTAGCACTGAGTTTAGGAGACATATTCATCCACAATGTGCAACGTTAAAGTGATAATTATGATTCTGTAGACAGCTGATGAGCAGCGGAACACAGGTATGGTCAGGAAAATAAACAGGCACATTGTGAATTCTGTTGACATTTTGAGGAGAAAGACCCTAAGTGGAGTCAATTATAAAAATAAAGGAAAACATGTTGACAGGAGAAATGAAACTGTGTTTTGACTGCTGCTGTCAGGGGAGGTCCCCCCCTGTCTAAAGTTTACACAGCAAATGATTATGCCTCAGTGATTCTGCCCTGGATATGTGTGTGTCTCTGTGTCTCTGTGTGTTTGAATGTGTGCACTCAGCGATCAACTTCTGCTAAATACTAATTACTGAATACTTAGTACGGATGCCCTTTCTATTGGGTCCCTTTAGTATAAACATTCATTATGGCTCTTTTTCTCCTTTGTAGCCCCATCATCATTATTCCATCGCATCCCCCAAGGAGCGAGACAGAGCCGAGGCCGGGGCCGGACCAGGCTGGGGGAGAAAACACTGTAGAACCAGAGCGCCAGGACCTGGGAATGCACACAAGCGATATTTGTGCGCGGAGATCAAAAAGCATTTACCTTTAGATGTTTCCCTGATATGAATATTCAACATCCTTATTGAAATCTAATTTGGGTCTCCTTGTCTCAGGGGTCTTTTCATCAGTGCCTGTTGCCTGAGGCCACTGCTGATTGACAGCCAAACTTTAGTAAAGAGCAAGCAGGAAAAAAGGGGAGATCTGGTGGTGTTGGAGATGTGAGCGGTGTGAAGCTGGGGAGAGCTGGAGCAGATGAGTGGAGGGGTACTGTGGGGGGTGGGGGTGGGTGGGTGGGGGGGGCGAC
>NTHP01000843.1:580-16936 GCA_003416845.1 Oplegnathus fasciatus | reverse complement strand
GGTGGGGGTGGGTGGGTGGGGGGGGCGACGGGGGTGGGGTGTTTAACCTCCCTGCGTGCATGCACAAACAGAATGCTGCAGATTATTAGGAACTATGAGTGAATATAAAAACAGTAAAACAAAACAGAACTACTTAACATTTCATCATTTCAGGTTTTCTCCTGCAAAACTCATTTATCTCCCTCTAACCTTGGTGGTTAACATACAGTTATTGTTCTGTTTGCATTCAGGAGGATCATTTTGTATTTCTCATTAGCAAAAACTGGGAAAGATCTGCATAGAGATAAAATGATTATTCGGTTAATTGATTTGTCGATCAACAGAAAATTAATCAGCAACTATTTTGATAATCGATTAACAGTTCTAGTAATTTTTCAAGCAGGAGCTGCCAAATATTCTCTGATTTCAGCTTCTCCAATCTGAGGATTTGCTGCTTTTCTCTATTTCATATCATTGTAATCTGAATATCTTTGGGTTTTGTGCTGTTGCTTGGACACAACAAGCAATTTGAAGCCACCACCTCAGATTCTGGGAAACTTTGATGGACATTTTTCACTATTTTCAGATATTTTAGAGACTTAGCAATTAATTAATCACCGGATGAACCAATAATGACAATAATTGTTTGTTACAGCTCTAGATCTGCACACCTGCTATATATAGCAAGTTAATTTTGTTCTAGGATTTTTTTTTAAAAAACCAACCAACTTACTACTAATGATTCCTGAACTGATTTCTCTCTCTGATTTATCCTCATTACATCAAGTAGACTTTTTATTCATAATCAATCATAATGGATTAAAAACATAGCAAGGGATGTACTATTTAATTCAATTTTGCTTGTATGTGCATTTCACATAATCAACAAAAATTTGTGCTGAAATGATAAGTAGAAACGATCAATTAGTCAATCAACAGAAATTTAACCTGCAACTATTTCGATAATCGATGGGTCATTTAAGTCATTTAACATTTTGTGGGTACAGATGCTCAGTTATGAAGATTTGCAGCTTCTTCTTATGTGGTAGTAAACTGACTGACAGCAATTTGAATATTTACTATTTTCTGTCATTTTATAGACCAAAGGATTAATCAAGAAAATAATGTGCAGATTGAGCGATAATGGAAATAATTCTTAGTTGCAGCCCTGCAAAAAATATTTAAGTATAATAAAGTAATTGTTAGACTGGTGTGTTTACCACAGTCAACAGCAATATAGAAGCATTCACATTTAACAGAAATAGTTTAAATTGTTATGGGTGAAGATTTGCTATATTTACACAGTTGTGAGAGTATTTCATTTGTTCTCTTCTTGTCTTAAAACTAAGCATCTGACGCTCCCTGCCAAAGGCACAGCACCATATTGTTTGCTAAAATTATATTTCTAAACATTTGTTCAGTTATTTGTCTCTGTTTCTGACTAAGGACCTGTGAACTCCATAACTATCCATTTGGCAAAATAAGGAAAAAAAAACAAACAAACAAAAAAAAACTCTGTACTCTCACTCTGACTGCAGGGGAGAGATGGTCTGCAATGATGGAGTGCATTCGTTTTTTCTGGCTTATATAATAACAAATATTAGAGGCTGAAAACAGCCTGAGCTGCCCCTCTCCTGGTGCAGCTCTGAAAACAGAACACAAACACCGTGAAGAAGGATTCACACCGAACATACCTGTGGAGCCTATAGAAGCTGATATTACTATAGTACAATGTTAGTTTCACAAAAAAACTGTCAGTGTTGGATATTACTTTGTTCTGGAGAGATTAATATTCATATTGCTGTTGGGGCTGAATTAAGATAGAAGATAGAGCGTGTACACACACACACTCACACACACAAACCAACACTGTCCTCATCTGGCCAGTGGGTTGAGCATGGTTTAATGTTATTATTGCGCAGGTGTGGGTCTTGTCCCTCAGGGTTCCATTAAAATGATGCCCCTCTCAATGGCGGCTCCATTTGCTCTTTAGATTTAACACAGGCCATATGTCTAGCAGGAGGCAAACAGCTGATGGGGTTTAATTGACAGAAATCAACATATTTGGTTGTGTGTGTGTGTGTGTGTGTGTGTGTGTGCTGGTGTGCTAATGGCGGGTGCGCTCGGGCGTCAGGGGATCCCTTTAAGGGGTCAATTATGTATCAGAACAGTTTGGAAAGAAAGGGAAAGAAAAAAGAAAGAGGGCAACAGAGAAGAGAGACAGAGACAGAGACAGAGAGAGGGGTTGGTAGCTATAGGAAACAAGAGGAATTCATAATGATGGAGACAGACAAAACTGCCACAGACTCAAAGCACAGTTTAGCATTGCAGGGCATAACCCCGCACATCAATGTGTGAATACATTTCCTTCATTTTTGGAGCTGACATTCTTGTCCATTCCAGGAACACCGCTGTGTACAGAGTGTTAACTTCATGTTTCATCTAGCTTCACAGAGACACTGTCCCTGGCTGCAGTCAAATCATGCAAAATTACCTCTGTCACAGAGCTGATTTAGACTCAGGAGGGGACCCAAAACAAATGAGAGTGTATCTGCTGCCGGGCCCTCAAACTCAATCAAACCATGCAAGACACTGAAATAATTAGATTTGGCGTACCGAACCATTTTATTCTCACTTAACAGAAATATTTCTTGGATATATTGTGAAAACTAGAAGAATGGTTAAAAGTAGTTCTAAGTCATAAGGGATAGCCCAACATTAGGCTAACAGGCGCAACGCAATTAGCACATAAAACCTGTCAATGGCCCTCAATATCACAGCCCTCTAAGGAGTGGCAGACTTATAAAGCCTCCTGATCTACTACTACAAAGTGATTAATCCTCCCCACACAATGACCACTCTTAAACTGGGCCTCTATATCATTAGGTAGCCCTATATGGCAGTTTAGCTTTGCACTAATTAGCATTCAGATCAGGGACCGGAGAGACAGCCCCTCCACCACAGAGGAAGGACATAGGATGAGATGGCGACACAGTGAAATGTCATTAACTTGATGTTAATTACTAATTAATGGGGCTATTTCATTTACATGTATCTCTGGCTCTCTGATGAGGCCTGCCTTTACTGGGTTACTCTTACAAGTTGGGGGAGGGTTTATCTCCCCTCTCCTCTACACCCCCCTTACAGTGTTTCATCTCCGCTAATTAAATAGTGGGCCACTCATCATGATTATGTCTGCTTTTACAACACCATTTTCTGTCAGTGAGAGCACTCCAATAAGTGACTGGCCACCTCTTTAACACCATGGCTGTTTTTGTATGAACTGTACATCTTAAAGCCAAATATTCATTGCCAACTCACTCCACTCCACTGACTTCTATCTGACTTGTTACTTTCACTCACTTGTGACCCCTCCCTTTCTTTTCATTGCCACACAGCAGCCACAAGCCACCCGTCTCCATGGCAACCTGAGCCGTTCGGTCCCATGAGAAGGAGTGGGTTGGGTTGACTAGCGTCTGGCCATTCACACGTGGGCAGTGCCAGCTAGCCAACATGGCACACAGCATCCTGCCATATGGTGCCACCACATACGTCCCGCTAGCCCGGGACTCGGGATCTGGGCCTGTAGTGAGCCGCTGGTGTGAACAGGACAGACCTGCACTAGAACCTGTTCAGCAGCTGATCCACATGCAGATTTGGCTACCGATGTACAGACAAGTATTTCTTAGCTTTGTAGTGGAAAAACCTGTATATAGCTCATATAGGCTCTTTGATGTAATCATGGGTAATATCTGGTATGAATTTAAAGTCATCTCAATGAAAACTTCAAGAGATCATCACGCCGCCACACAGAAGGCCTCCAATCTACATGACAGGAAATGTTTGTTTGGAGGCTAGATGGCACCATGTGCTCTCCTCATTATTGATACTGTGCTGCCTCTCTGTGGCACTGCAGAGAAAATACATGTAGACAGTGAAGCATGCTCACACAACTCACCAATGTTGACAAAATATATTTTTATTCAAAGTTAATATATGCTTTTAAATACACCATATCTTAAAAGCATTAGAATACTGCATTTTCTTGCATTAATGTAGTTTTGTTTTTATCATACATATCTTACATGTTATCAAAAACTGTTTGTCAGAAGACGTTCAGGAGCCTACAGTGAGATATGTCGGTGAACAGCTATTTCTCATGGAAATGTTTACATTTTGCAGGATGTCAACACAGTAACAGAAAAAAAAGGGACAAGCAGTGAAGGCAGCTGTAAATAATGCACATCTGCTAAGGCGGGTTAAGCATCCGAGGAATGTGGGGCGTTGGTTTGACAGTACAAAGGCTGAAGGAAATGTTGGAAGTGTTTTGTACAGTTGTCTTGTGTAAATAAATTGTGTATGTGAAAGGTCTAGGCATACACTTCGTGTATGATCACTACAAAACATAAGAGTAGGTGCAGAATCAAAGTGACATTTGGCGTAGATATCAGAATAAATTATTCTATATAGTCAGTAGGTTTATGTGTCTTTGTAACGAACACATAATCTAAATAAGTTTGATGTACAGAAAAATGTATCTTTACTCTGAAAGACAGAGAGCAATGGTTTGAATAAATCCAACTGATTTCTTATGCCCAGACTTTTGTAACCACGGACCATGACAATGTAAGAAACATACCGGGCATTTCAGAAATCAAATCAGCACTGAGAAAATATTCAACCGAAGGATACACTTCCAAGTGTTTATAGAAAACACCCGAGAAAAGACTTGTGCGTCTTTGTATGTGAATAACAATAACAAGCCACACAAACGAAACAAAACTCCTACAAAGAAGGCAAAAAAGTAGCGACGTACAATGATCAATAAAAGCATATCTTACAATTCTTTCATTGCTTAAATCAGGCACAAAATAATAAATGCATAGATTTAAATAAGGTACACATGTCAAGTAAGCATCTAGATTGAAAATGCTATCTTCTAAATGTAAAACAGAAGCTGTGCTGTGAACGCCAAAGCTAAAACGCTACAAACAATCACTTCAACATTCAGCCACAGCTACGCAGCTATGCTTCATGTTGCTGCATACTTTGCAGTAATATCAACACACTGAATGTTCTTCAACATTCATCATGTCAGTGTGTAACACGGAGACTCTGGGATTTAAATTTGCCTTAATGAGACAGAGCGGACGGACACTACCTCTCACACCACTGTGACAAGTGAACGGAGCTCCCTCCTGTGCTCCTTCCCAAGTCACTTCCTGTCTAGTGCCAAGGTAACAATGAGGTCAAGGACGATAATAAGGGTGGATCTTTTTACACAATAAAAGTTGGAGATTCTGCTTATCTGCCAGTGCAGGTCAGAAAAGAAGAATAAGTGAGGAATCTAGACTTGCAGAAAGGTCTATCAGGGTTATTCATATTGCATCACACTTTTGATAACTTACTATGATTTTCTGTCTTCTTACCTAATATATTTCTTTTTCTGTCATCTAACTTTATATATTTCTTTTGTAAAAAAAAAAGAAAGAAAAACTTTTGAAATAAATCATTAAGCCATATAAATATACAAGTGCTCAAAATAATTAATGAGGTATTTCTATCACATGCAATCACATAGAAAGAAAATAAAACTAATTAATAACCTTTGGTAACTAATTGAAATATATTCTTCGAGACGACAAACAGGGAGAACGCACTCAGTAAAAGCCTTGTTGCCACAAAGCTTCCCATGACCTCTTTCACCCCTGTGATAAGATGAGCTTGTAACCATGGAGATGGGGACTATAGAAGGTAAATTGTACAGGACATTAGAGCGCCTGCCAAGTAATTAGTGGCTGGGTAATGAGGTGTCACTCAGACAGTTCACTCAGTGAGTGGGGCGTACTAATAAAAGACTTAAGGTACGAGAGGCTGGACTCTCCCTGCGTCACCCACACGTGCCCACACCACCTCCCCCGTCCCCGCAGGGTAAGAACACACCACCTTGGTCTGTCACAACTGTCAGAGAGCTCCTGAGACTAACACATCCATCACTCTCACGGATCCTTCGACACACACACACACACACACACACACACACACACACACACACACACAGGGTAAGAATTTCCATGACTTTTCTCGTTCTGGGTAACTCATTCTGGAACAAATGACAAGCATAAACAGTAGCCCAGCTACTGTTTAACCGCCACACGCTGCACAAGCTGGGACCTGGAGGTAGTGTAGGTCGTTTTTCTCCTGTAACCTTTCCCGTTCCACCCTGAACAGACAGAGCATCCTCTAACACGGCTTAGTGTTTTTCTAGGATTTAACGCTCTAGCTCTACAAGATTTTTCAGTAACATTGTGCAGGCTCTGCTGTGTGCTTTTCAGTAATTGTTGCAGTACTTTCTCAACCAGACACAGAGCCAATGAAAGTTTTCCAGATGTTATACGCAGGCTTTATCCGTGTGCCACTTGCTATCCATTGGCTAGTTCTCCAATGTTCTCCAAGCTGCTGGTTGCCCAAGGTCGTCTCTCCCTTGGAAATAGCATTCTAGTCCCTCTGATGACTCATGATTTAGATGTGGATGTTGTGGTGGCGGACCTTACTGGAGTCAATGTCGACCCGGCGGGCCTCGGCAAAGGCCAGAAAGGTGCAGAGGCCCAGCAGGTTGACTGTGGTGATAAGGGCAAACACAGTCGCCCACGAGCCTGTGGCCTCGATGAGATACCCCGAGAAATACACCATTAGGACCCCTGCACAAGAACAAACACACACACACACACACACACACACACACACACACACACAGTCACCATTAACAGCCTATTATCACAATGATATAAACAAAGCACACAGTATCTTCCGTGTGATTGTTCTGTTTTCCGCAGAGAAAATGTCACAGTCCATTACACATCCCTCACCGGACCGCTAACTGTCATCCTCTGTTCCCTGTATTATTCATCTGACACAAACTCCATTATGCTCCCTTGATGAAATATGCATGGCACATAGGAGCCAGCGTGACTGACAGGAGACACATCAGCTCAAAGTTTGAATTTAGAGAAGCGGATGAATTATTTCACTTAATAGATCGTTGAAGGCGAAAAACAGTAATTTAGCAACTGCTGGTGAAAGATTCATCAAAGACATTTGTTCTCAGTGCCTGAAAATGCAGGAACTCACCCAAGAAAGCACCGCATGTATTCATAACACCTGTAAAAGAAACGCAGATAGACACATGTAAAATTTAACAACTCAATTAAAATTTCACTTGTGGTTTTAAAAAATTATCTGTTAGTTCAGTGCTAAAATATTTCGGATAAATTCATTTTTCACACGTTTAAAAAAGTTTTTTTTTAACTTACCAAATAAAGCTCCAGCACAGGAAGGAGCGAGATCCTGAACATTTACAGATACACCGCTGTAAGAGAAATGCGTGTCATTAGCAATTTCATCTTATAAGGTGCTAAATTGACTCTCTGTGCGTCCTGAATTGCCGGAGAGTAAAAACCAATAATCAGCCTGATAAATCTCAGCCGTAAAAAAGATTACAACCACCTCAGAAGAGACAATAAATGTCTGTGTTCAGGGAAGTGTATCATGGAAGTCTATATTCTGTTCCCAGCTGTTATCATCGACTCTGTCGAATCTATCTGTGCTTTGCATATATTGTACTTATCAAGTCTGGAACCTGAATGAGAAACATACATTTTCTTTCTTTAAAAAGTAAGCTCATTAAAAAGAATTGTTACTGTGAATCTGGAGGGACTGCACAAATGTGAAATAAAGTCTACTTTTTGTCCAACAGTTGGGGACATATTAGAAATACTGGAGTAATAGTAGTATAACTTAAGTATATATAACTATTAAGTTTTTTTTTTACACTATTAATAGTTTTAACTATGTGACTAAAAAGACTCATTATGTAAAACTCAAAGTTGTAATCTCGAAGATCTTCATTTCGTTCTCTTTTGCGGCACCTACAGTAATAAGCGGTAATTGCAGGTGTGTTTTTGGACCTCACTTCAGTTTCAGTTTCAAGTTTCATCGTCTGTAGTCACCAATCTTTTCTTTGTTTGTTCGGCCATAGTAACTGTTTACTCACAACGCTAGC
This sequence comes from Oplegnathus fasciatus, assembly GCA_003416845.1. NCBI lineage: Eukaryota > Metazoa > Chordata > Actinopteri > Centrarchiformes > Oplegnathidae > Oplegnathus > Oplegnathus fasciatus. Next base: position 8,895 of record NTHP01000843.1, on the reverse strand, counting down.
TGAGACCAGAAAGAAAAGTACGCTGCTTCATTTTTTTGGGAAAGTCACTACCGACACCCGGGTCGTAATACTGCAAATGCAAGGGCTTTCATTAGTGGGTCATAGACTCGATCACCATTGTTTTGCATCATCCAGCGATACATAATGACTTAACAGATATTTATTTAAATGAAAATCTTCAAGATTATATCTTTAAATAATATTATAACACTACTAATATTATATTGGAAAATTACATTATAAAACATTAACTTGGAGACCAACTACTGTGTTTCACAAATATTAAGAATCTGTATTTCAGATACAATATTCCGCAATACATTAACAAATTTAGAAAATCCATATTGAAGAAAAAATACTAATTAATGTCCAGAAAAATAAGAAAATTCATTATTATAAGCAACATTTAAAATAATGCAATGAAACACAACAAATCGTAAGGTCACACAGTATCAGAAGTTCTTCTCACACTGCACGGCTGATGCTTCCTTATACTTGCAATCATGTTTCCTCATTGTTTGGTTCGACTCACCCGCGATTGTTCACCCACCCTTTCTTTATATGAAAGCCACACCTTCCATGTTCCCATGCAATGTTCCGTAATTACCATACGCTGTCACTGTAGTTCACATGGTGTCCCACATTCACCGTCTCGCTGCCATAAATACTCACTAGCGACTGAGAACTGTCTACAACAAATGCACTATTTACTTCCTTTTGAGTAATGTTTGCTAAAAACTACAGCGATTGAAAGAATGAAAGTACATATTAATGACCCGTTTTTAGCAGGTATGACCTTTTCCAGGACAATTGAAGGATCATTTTATGGCAACTTTCTTTAAGTGGTTAAAGCAAGACTGCAGAACACAATGAAATTCCATGAATCAGAGGCACTGAGTGGGTCAAACAGCAGACCAAACTTTCTAACTGCAGGCCTAATATAAGCGGAGATGCTGCCAAGTCTTCCCTGGTTAAGCTCAGTGGCGGTTATTGGGTCTGCTATGCGGTGCTGTCCTCATAGTGATGGAAATGAATGTAATGGTTTCCAATGGCATCACCAAGAGGGAGCACATAAAAAAAAACAACGATACAAAAATGACAAACTCACCCTTCAGGGGAACGCCACATTCAAATCTAAAAAAAGGTTTCAGGGTTGGAGATAAAATGTGAGGGCATTCTAGGTGCCTGTACCTGTGACTGAAGGTGGTGAGGCCCATGGTGGCGGACACAAATGCTACAGCCCAGGGGAAGGTGGTGTTGCCACACAGAAGAAGGGTAAACACACTGGACACACCCATGGAGAAAAACTAACAGAGGAATGAATGCACACAAAAACACATGAATCAAAACCTTAGATCATTCATTATGTACAAGTGTAAAGAGGAAGAGGACGTTCATACACTTTGGACTGGAGTGGAAGAAAATCCACAATGAGACTAAACACATAACATACACGCAGAATAACAAGGCAACTGTCAGATATCGTACCTGCATCAACTTCCTCACTGAGGCTGTATCGAAGCCTGTGGGGATCGAGAGAGAAATTTGAACAGGCAATTACACAGCTGCTTTATTAATAAATATAATTCTGATATCTGCTCCTCAGTTGCCCTACCTTGACTGATGAGGTGGTCAGATAGGCAGCCACTGAAGAGGGATGAGGGTATGGCCACTAACCAGGGAATGACATTGAACACCCAACCCTGGAGGGACAACATATTTTCTGGGTGTGAATGAACTTGACCAGAAACAGCGTGGAACATCGAGTGTTGGGGCATTTCTCGTAGTGTGTTAGGTACTGTACTTTGTGTTTAGGGCTATGTAGCGAATGTTAGCATGCTAACACGCTAAACTAAGATATGCTTAACGTCAGCATGTTGGGTGTTGTGAGGATGTTAGCATGCCGGCGTTAGCATTTAGTTCAAAGCGCCGCTGTGGCTCACAGAGCCGCTGGCATGGCTGTAGACTCTTAGTCTTGTTAAATAAAAGGTCTTGATTTTTAGGCTTTCCTGGCTGTTTTACTTTTAATTATTTTTCCTGTAATCCCGAGGTCAAATATGTGATCAAAAGGAGGATGAAAAGGTCGCCTGGTTACCTTGGCATCAGGGAAAGTGTCTTTAAAGAATGTTGGCAGCCACGACAAAAGAGTAAAGAAGGTGCTCGCTGTGCAAAGGTGCGTAACGATCACAGCACTGGTCAGGGGATGAAGAGAGAGAAACACAGAGAGAAAGACAATAAGTGCATTGGAACTATATCTATACATACTGTAGCTATACCAAGTGTTGCTCAGCATTGTTAACAAAGACTATTTCCCATTTCTTTGAGCACCATCTCATGATTTGACAGAAGCTTGTGGTACTTGTTTGACATCTACTGCTTTCCTGTCTATATCATATCTGTGTTAATAAAAAAAAGTTTGGGAATATTTTAAGCCCGTAGCCGTCAAACTATGATCTAATCCGTTACTCTCAAGGTGAAGCAGATACATCAGACAAAACCGCAGGGGTTCTCCCTGTCACTGGAAATGGAGCGTATCAGTTGCATTACAGTATATAAATATCTAGGCCATAGGGAGAGACTGGAAGGATGTGGAAGAACTCAATATCAGAGACATTATCAGACAGCAAAAGAAACTAGAGACTAGGCTTGCTATTCTAAAATCCGGTACATACTGTATAAACGCTGGATTTTAGTCTACAGAAATGGTTGTATTACAGAAACTTCCTTATTAAGTTATGATCCGTCAATACTGAGATATGTTTTATACATTTCTACATTTTTCCTCTTAAATTATTCTTGGATAAGCTCCTAACTCATATTTCCTTAGGCGGATAAAACACATGCAATAAAATAAGAATTTCAGCTGTGGCTGTTGTGGCTGCAATATAGCCACATGGGTATAGTGGAACTTCCTCACTCAAGCTGTGTAAGACATTACACAGTAAGAAATTACAGCTGCAGCAGAACAAACAAACAAACAGCCTTGCCTATGGTCGAAGGAGCTACACAGAGTACGAAAAGCACACATATACACAGAAGATTGCACGTGCACGCACGCACGCACATGCACACTTCCTTTATCTTTATCTCACCAGACTGCAGGTTGTTTGAGGAGCCGTAACCAATGTCTTTTGGACAGTTTGGACTGGGGCCCACCGCTTCCCAGGGACTCCAGGGTGATGATAGGCCCTGCAAACACAGATGAACGCAGGCACGTGGGCACACAAGAGGACACTGACTCCAATTATACAAATAAGCAGCTACGAGATAGGAGCACGCAAGGACGCCACAGATAACTGTCGACACAGTCAGAGCCTCACTTGCCTTCTCCTTTGAGCAGATATTTCCACATGCAGTAGGCCCACAGGACTGAGAGGAGACCAGAGACGTAGAAAACACTCTCCCAGCCGTACAGGTCCAACATGAGGGAGCCGGCCCCTCCGATCACAAGAGTGCTGGGGAAAAAAAAGATCACAACAAGTCACGACAAGTCACACAAGATGTTTCAACATAGTGAAGTGCTTGATAGGGCACATACATGGCATGAGCTGAACTTGAAAACAAACAAATATCAGGCTGTTATAATAAAACTGATCAAAGAAATTGCTATTTTTAAACACTAAAAGCTGTTAGAAGTGACTGTGGGATGACAACAGCCACAGCTTTCAAATTAACCCCTCCTCTTTGCACTCCACAACAGTGGTTTTCTAGGAGAAGCACTCATCCCTTTCCCACCATTCCCTACTTATTGCACAACACTTGACTCACCCCAGGTAGGAGCCACTACCCACGGTGCTCATGAGGAAGCCTCTCTCGCTTTCCACCACCTTTTGAGAGCACAGACTCGCCAGAGAAGGGTAATGAACTCCTAAAATCAGGACACAAACACGATTGGTTCAGGTTTAGAAAGAAATAAACAGGGCGATAGAACGTGTAAGCAACATAACAAACACATTAATCTGCGGGGAGCAATGTGAGCAACACAGCAAATACTTTGGAAGGTGCTGAAAGATTTGAAATCCAGAAACGTCCACACCTGCGTTTTGCAACCAAAAGCTGCCAAAAGCAATTTAAAGACGCTCCTAAATCACCCCGCCTGTGTACAATATCAGTTCTTGTTCTCAAGCCAAATAAATGAAAGACAAAGTAAAGATGGCCGTCACACAAACTAAACATGTCTTCAACAGAAGACTATAAATGTCATGTGGTTACTCATTAAATTAAATAGTCAACCATTTCCTCTCACCAAAAGAGAGACTCAGCTGTGGGCTGCAGATTAAAAGGGACAAGAAGGTGGAATTTCCTGCTTAAAGTATAAAAAATGTAGCTAATATGTTCTATGTCTATGTTTTATATGTACATGTTTTCAGGTTTTATTAGAGAATGCAGTAAAAAAAAAGTGATAAATGACATTTATCATAAAAGACTGGGACTTTAAGATGTGTTTGTGTGCTTTCATGTTTGATGTAGAGAGCAGAGAACATTGATTTTGCAAGGTCTGGAAAGCGCAAGAAAAGCGCTCTTTCAAAAGCCGCCCATCTCACCTTGTAACAAGCCCATGAGGAAGCGGGCCAGTGTCATGGAGAGGATTGGCTGGGAGCAGAAGTGGGCCAGGATGGGGGTGAAGGCTGTCATCGACCCCCAGGCTGCCGCAGACAGCAGGAGGACCTTCTCGCCTCCCACCCTGTTGTGGACACAGAATACAGACAGTCGGAATTAGCTTTAACTTGGTGGCACAAGAATAAAACTCTTCAAGCACATAAGAAGCCCATCTCTTTATGACACTGTGAGCCTACAAGAGTCAACAACATGATAATACAGAGAAAACATCGAGCTTAATTTACTACATTATCTGTCTGGACTGAGCAAACACAAGTTGGTTGATTGCCGGTAATGTTATCATGAAAATGAAATGGCTGTTGACGCGCAGGAAGCTAAAACAGCTGCGTTCATATCACAGCAGACACAAGAGAATTCAGTATCCTTAGATAACTATTATCTCCCAACATGACTACTGTTTTGTGCTCAAAACGTTCCCCACCGGTCACTGACGTAGCCTCCGAACACTTGGGTGAAGCAGTAGCCCCAGAAGAAGCTGCCCAGCACCATGCCGGACTCCCTCTTGCTCCAGCTGAACTGCTCTGCCATGCTGACGGCGCAGATGGGCATCGCCACGCGGGCGCAGTACAGGAGGCACGTCCCGAGCAGCAGCACCACCGTCCATACCCTCGCCACTGGCCTGCACAGGAGGGAGGAAGGGAGGGAGGGAAGCAGAATGGATTGGCAACATTTGGGGGCAAACTTTTGGACTTAAAGCCAGTTGGTAGGGGGTGTCTTATCTAACTGGGGGGGAGGGAATCACTACTCAACATGGGCTGAAGTGGCTTCTATCTTCATCAGGGTTCAGCTTAGAGTGAGAGCTCATACCTTTGGTTTGGTTAAATTTATAGGAGAATACCTACAGTATCCTCAAAAGAAAGGACTTTACTTTAAGAGTATTGTGTCAAAACAATACAACAATTGAATGATGTGTTATGATCATTAATTTCACATAAAGGAGACACAACTTACTCCCTTCTTTACACACCATGTGACATTCAGTATGTGGCACTTCTCAGAGAGTATTGAGCCATGAGACGCCACACATGATACGTGTCATTTTGCTGCCATTTTACTACAGAGGCACTCAGCATTACCTTAAGGGTCACACTACAACAAACAAACAAACAAATAGTTGTTTAAAAAAGTATTGATTTCTGTTCAACACAGCTCGCGCCAGCACTGTTGAACGCGATGTCTCCATTAAGCATGTTACCTGGACCAGTTGGTGTTGTGTTCAGGCCACTTCTTGTGACATCCAGGGGCTCCGATCTTGTCAGACGGGTGGTTTTCCTTGTGACAGACCAAATCTGGACTATAGTTCTTGCCATATTTTTGAATAACTGCCATTCAACGCGAGGTACCGGCAGCCTCCCCTCTCAACCAGCTTCGGCTGTTTTGTTTTTTGTTTTTTTTTGACGTGACTTTCGATCTCTTTTCCGGTCAGAAAAGTAAAACGATTGAAAAAGAAACCAAAGTTCGCGCAATGATATGACGGGCTTTCCCGGATTTTTTAGTCCATAACCTGTAAGACTGGACTAACAGGAGCACAGGCGATGATCACGAAGCTCAGCTGAGAGGAGGGAGGCTTGTTTTTTCCTGATGCCCGAGGAGGAGTAATCCACGTGTCAGTTTTTCTCTCCAGCCTCCTCCGACCAGCCACGCAGTTCTGCTTTTGATCGGTAGGGTTAGTCAGGAAGTGATTTAGTCCTTTTCTAAAGCGGCCGATTCATCTATCATTCGCCCCAAAAAAACACGCCAGAGAGCCGCCTCTGGCTCCCTCTCCAATCATGACGGTGCGGTTTAGAAAATGTATCTGTGTCGTCTATGGGAGCATCGTTGGAGCACCAGGATGTACTCTCCTCCCTGACCCTGTCCCCGCCGGATGGAGACGTGATGGTGCCCGTGCTGAGAGGCTGCTGTGGGGCAGCAGAGATATGCGCAGTGTCCTGCAAGGTTGCTTCAGATGGTCCCGTCTGGTCCCTGACTATTTCAGTTAGCAGGCAATCGTTATATAATACTCTGCATTCAGCACAACTTTTAGCAGCTCTCTTACAGTCTGTGTGGTGGAGGAGGAAGTACTCACATCCTTTACTCAAGTTAAAGGAGCACCACAGTCTAAAATACTCCTTTAGTACTGCATGTAATGGATTTGACTGGAGTAAAAGTACTTTGTACTTTTTGATGTTGAATTAAAAATAGCATTGGTGGAAGAAGTATTCAGATCTTTTACTTAAGTAAAAGTAGAAATACCACAATTTAAAAATACTCCACTACAAGTGAAAGTCCCGCATTCCAAAACTTACTTAAGTGAAAGGATGTAAGTATTATCAGCAAAATGTACTTAAAGTATTAAAGTAAAAGTACTCATTACATGCCAAAATGGGCTCTGTCAGTGTTAAATTTGTATATGTTATAGTATTGGATTATTATTACTGATGCATTAATATGCAAGCAGCATTTAAATATTGTAGCCGACTGATGTAGAGCTAATTTTACTCATTTTATATACTGTCAGATGGCTTCATTTACTGTATAACAGTGCATTGTATTTTATAGGATCAGTATAGGTTTTTTAAATCCTAATCTGCAAAGTAACTAGTAACTACAGCTGTCGGATTGATGTAGTGGAGTAAAAAGTACAATATTTACCTTTAAATGTTGTGGAGTTGAAGTATTAAGTTGCATAAAATTAAAATACTCAAGTAAAGTACAAGTACCTTAGAATTGTACTTAAGTATACAGTACTGCACTGATAAAATACTAATTAACAGTGGTGAAATGCAACTAAGTACTACTAAGTGCACATTTGACTGGTACTGAAGTATTTCCATTTCATGCTACCTTATACTTCTACTGCACAGTGATGGAATGTAACTAAGTACATTTACTCAAGTACTTTCCTTAAGTACAAATTTTGAGGTACTTGTACTTTACTTGAGTATTTCCATTTTATGCCACTTTATACTTCTACCACACTACATCTCAGAGGCAAATATTGTACTTTTTTACTCCACTACATGTCTGACAACTTTAGTTACTTTTCAGATTACAGTTTTTCATCCCCTTCCTGTCCAGTGAAAACCACATATCTCCACATTTGGTGGTTTTGAATGTTTCTGATAAACTGAAGTGTTAAATCCTTTATGGGTTGAGAAAATTCTCATTCTTTTTAAAATAAATAAACTATTTAAACCCTCCTTGGATTAGGCTAGAAAATGCATCGTCACAAAGCTGAAAACAGGCTGTTTTTTCTGAGCTCATGAAAAGTTGACTTTTTAGTGATACATGGTTCTCACAGGATCTTACAGACCATGATGCATTGCTGTAGATTAAACTACCCAACAGTATATAAAGTAGTTAAAATGAGCTCAACCTTAAACATCTACAGCAGTAAAATGCAACATACACATTAATGCAGCAGTAATATTAATCCAGAAACATCAGATATAATAGTACACTGACAGGGACCACTTCACTGTATAATAAATACTTTTACTTTTGACACTTNNNTAATAAGCACACGTTTTGATTATTCACTGAAATAACTGAGAGCTAAAGTAGACTGCTATCATCTGTCCCTGTTAATTTGTTCAAATGGCTGCTTACCTGCCTGACTGCCTGCCTCTTTGGCTCTAAGAGTCAGTCAGTTCAGGTCAAATGTGCTACAAGTTAGACCTCACAGCAGGACTTCCTGCTGACATGCACTCAGACAC